>OENM01001241.1:22894-40204 GCA_900239745.1 Rotaria magnacalcarata | reverse complement strand
CGAAATGGAAAGAAATTGCACTGATACATATGCATACTGTAGTATATCTGTAGAGGGTTTAGCCCTCAAAAAATGATTTTTGTAGTTATTTGTTATAGTAGAGAAACAAGCTTTAAAAAAAAAACATTTTTTGCAAGTTTTTTTGCAAAGAGCTGTAACTTTGGTTACGGCACGATGTAATGATACTGAGCTTCTTTGATCTATTAGATTTTGTTTGATCAAGTCAAATAACCAAAAAACGCACGGTGCGAGGTCCGGAGAATTCGGTGGTTGTCACATTTTCATGATGCCTTGTGATTCAAGATAACTAGAAACATCTTTATGAACGTGGGGTCTCGCATTATCGTGATGCATTTTAATTGCATGTGTACCAAATGACTGTCTTTGCTTTTTGATTTCGTTGACAAGGGGTTGTAAACAATTGTTGATGTAGTAGTCATGATCAATAGTTTGCCCTCTTTCCACATGATGGATTAAAGCAGGGCCGGTGGTCTTGAAGAAGATACAAAATAACGTTTTTGGAGCGAAATGACTGCGTCGCACTACAGTTGGCGGAGTTTCTCCACTTGCAGTCCAGGCAGCATTGGACGACTTTCGCCCAAGTTGTTTGTGATAAAACCATGACTCGTCGCCTGTCACTACGCCACATAACCGCTAGGTTCCTTGTTTAAATTTTGCTAAATTTTCTTGACATATTCGAACACGTTCAGCTCGTTGAGAATCGGTCAACTGGTTGGGTATCCAGCAAGCGGTAATTTTTTTCAGCTTGAGATGGTCAGAAACAATTCGCTAGGTGGTACTGTGGGTGAGCCCAGTTTCGACTTGTATTTCATCAATAGTAAGATAAGGATCATTATCAATAAGGTGACGAACTTTTTCAATATTGTTGGATGTTGTCTCGGTTACAGGTCTAGCAGGTCGTGGTTCATCTTCAACTTCTTCCCGACCTTCGCGACATAATTTTGACCATCTTACAACTGTATTGTAAGATGAAGCTTCCCAGGAGAGTCATTCCGAGACTAGGATCCTATCGGATTCCGACAAGGGTCAGACCGTGAATATACCAAATATCCATGGATTCCAATAAAACCAACGAAATCCTATAGGATTCCGGGATCAGGACCTACAGTCGGATCCTTGGTGTAGGATCCAGTGTTGGAAATTAACGGAATCTGACATGAACGTATGACCCTAGTGTTCTTATGAGAAAATATGCATATTCACCCCTAATTAAGAAAATGCTTTTTTCCGTCGGAGCCGACAGTCAATCCGTAACCCGGAATCCCATCGGATTCTGTTGGGTGATAGGATCCCATCAGATCCGATAGGATCCGTCATAGGATTCATTCACCTGGGTTGGTCCCTCAAAGCTGTACATAAATCGTCAAAGATGGATTTCGGCTGCATGTTAAGTGCAGTACGCACTTTAATATAGGCACGAATCTGCTCTTTATTCATCTAAAAATGGGGTTACAGTTTCTATTGAATTTTTCTCATATAATAATAGTCACTGGTAAATGATGACTCATTGAAGAAATATAGAGCACTGTTTCCTCTACAAGTACATATAGGGAAATGTTTGATTTGAGCTTTCCATAAGGTCCATATAATACCAACACCACTACTTTTGGTATGCCCTAAGTACAAGTTTTTGATTTTTTTCCGAGATTTCGTAGGACTTTAATTTATTGAAAGCTGATACATGTCATACGTGAAAATGTAAGTAGACGAACTCATTGACGACGACCTGTTTCAGGAAAATGCTTTGTTACGACTGAGATTTTTCAAAATTGGTCAACAAAATTGATTACAGTGTACCATCTGTGATAAGTTTAAAAAAGTAGTCAAAACAAACAGAAATGAATGATACTAGTTCAAAAACCTCCCCAGTCGTTTCAAAAGTCATCCGAATAAAGGAAAGAAACTAATATGAGTGAAAATTAGCAAGATATATGCGCTAAGTGATTGAATTCCTTCTCTAAGAATGTCGGCAACAACACCAGCACAATTAATCGGCTGAAATTTCTAGATGCATGTTTCTATCTTAATTGAATTATTTGAAATATAGATTGAGATTCCTGTATTATGCCAATATCAAGCTACAGATGCGAGAAAAATGTCTCATCTGTTGACTCTTTTTACGTTCTGATTTATATGTGAAAAAAATTCTTTTAAGTCTATGAATCCGTCGCTTTTATGAATTATTGATGATAATTTTTGAGAGTTTACTAAACTGTACGAGGTCATGTGTTGACTTTTCTTTTGTTTTCCTCTTAATGTTAGATATATTCGGTTTATGATGAAAGTAGTCAACCACTTTTCGTCTTTCCGAACAATCAGCAGCCAATTCGAACTATGAATCTAATTCAGCCACCATATGGTATATTAACTCTTGTTTCTTACAACATGAATGTTGGACTTGTTGTTGAAGCTGGTGGTTTTCTGTTACTACCGGCGAGTCCTCCTGGTTATTGCTCATCTCAAATCGATGATCATCTTCTCTATGCAGGTACTTATATTTCACGATCGTGTCCGATCGGCACAGCGCGTAATACAACTAGTTTTGGTCCGTGTTTTATTTGTCCTCCTAAAACAAAAAATAACGGAAGTTCAGGAATAAATTGTGAAACATGTTCAAGCAATGAGTCTCTACTTTGTTTACGTGGAACGAAAGTAGAAGTCGAATGGAACAAATTGTCGAGTTTTAATCAAGCTGATCCCTACCCAGATTCACCCGAAACAAAAGAATTCGATGATGTTCTTCTACAGAATGTATTCAAATTCGGTACTTTATCTAGTTCCTGTTTAATTATTTCACCATTACTTTGGACAACATTGGCGATTGGTTTCAGTTTCATTGTCATTATTATCATGGGTATTTTGACATTGTATCCTCGACGAAAACCTCATCGTACGTTCGTACAAAAGATTTTCATGCGTATTGATCTTATCGGTGACGGTGAACTCTGGCTTGGTGGACTTGTTTCAGTAGTACTCATCATTTTGGTTGGATTCACGTGCAAATTTAGTATCTCTTTTTCGAATCTCTATCCGATTGAGATAATCTCAACAAGTACACATTCGCCTGTGATATGCGATCCGAATTTATTCAATGCAAAATTTGCCAGCACACTTCAACTTCTGTCCATTCATAAACATGATGAAGAAGAGCCGATATTTCAATTACTCGATGAACAGCAAATTGTTCTTACAACACAATTTGTCAGTACAGAATTTCAATGTGAACATGTCACTATGCAACGAAATATGGATAAAGGACAACAAACTCTATCGTCTGATTTCAACTGTACAACGGATAATGAGAGTAATATTGTCTCAGTATCAACACTTCTTCCTCAACATCTGATCGTGGTTCAATTCAGCCTTACTGGACTGTCATTTGTCGGTGGTCTTCGCATCTGTTTTAATGGTCCATCGACTAGTCAAAGCAATGGAAAATATACTATTCAAATGCTCAATTTTTGCCAGTTCTTTTTCACTATCAATGAAACTCTTACGGTAAATTTGATTGTTAGTGTTAAAATGACAAAAATTGTCAATCGGACAGCACCTTTGTCAAAAACCAATGACGTGATATTGACAGGACGTTGGCTTCCTACTCTTACCGTGAATACTCTAGCGGATGCTCTCCTATTTGAACAACAAGGACAATATCGACGCTATTTATCAAATCAAATCGTACTTGTTGTCGATTTAACTGAATCAGAATTTTACCTAGAAAATAGTCAAGAACCCATAGCAAGACCCAATGAAATCATATTTCAAACTGTGCTATTTTCGAGTTAGTTCATCAATTCTTAGGAAAAAAATAGATAGATCATATAGTTTGTGTCTTTTTTATATATTCAGTGTTGTGTCTCGAATTATTTGGTCTTCTCTTTTTAATCTTCAAATTGCTCATCAGTCCATTCATACCAATTGTAGTACAGCGTTATACTAAGCGTACGAATAATGATCAACGTCTCACGCTCACTAAATTTATTCTGCAACGTATGAATGAAGCAATCGATGAATATGAAATGAAAAATAAGATAACAAGAGATTCGATTCAATGCAAGATACAGCCATTTGATTTAAGTAAACACGATGGAACGAATCAAATCTCGCAAAAAGAATATCCGTCTCTCGATCAAATAGCATTGCAAGTAAGTTTGCTGTTTTTTTTGAAAAAACACTAGTGTGCCCCTTGGTTTACAGTTCAGTACATTTATGTGCCGAAGGAAACATTGCCATTTAAAAAACTATGAAGAAAATATTTTCCTCCAGAACTTGTCCAGACAATTTTTATCATAAAAGAAGTTGGATATTCCCAAAAAACCGGTGTTGTTTGTAAATTTGAAGAGTAACATAAATTAGAAAAATATTCGAATGTGTGTAAATCACCAATAAGAGCCTTTCGAGATATTTCGCTTGATCTCTCAATCTTTCTTTTTTCTCATGAAATGATTGACTAGAATATAGATTTGAGTTTGTAAGTATAGTAGCTACTTTTCATTTCTCTTTGAAAATCAGCGGTAGAAAACTACAGAGAGCGACATTTTTATAATGTGAACCGTTGTCATGCAGAATTTTTATTTTTACCTGCTCTTCTCTGCCATGCCTTGTACGATATTATTTTCAAGACTCTAACGTAGTTTTTGACCGAATCTGGTATTCTATTCATCTTTATCAAAGGGGAGTGAACGAAATATAAGAATGCACAGCAAAACTTAACTATGCGTTTTTCTTTAATTAAAAAGGTTTTCTCTATTGACAACGTTAGACTGTCTGATCTGATTGCGATAAATGTTCTAGTGAATATCAAAAGATGTCGCTTCAACAGAACCCTCTTTGATGGATTCTCGAATACTGACATTTATGAGAAGAGTCAATTTGTTGAAAGATCGATCGGAGTTGCTACATTTTTGATCGTTGAAGAAGGCAGCCAATGAGAAAACGACAGTAGCCTATAAGTACAGTAACAAGAAAATCTAGTACTCTTCTGGCAAAGTTTACATCGAAAATTGTTGGATGTCGTCTCGCTAGTCTCACTGTAAGAAATTAACCTATTCTGAGAAACCTATAGAGTTTTTGAAAACAACCTGTTACCATAACTGCTTCTGAATTAAATCATCGTCTCAATGTGTCTGTAGTAATCGCTGAATCTAGAACAAGAAGTTCGAGATTCGCATTAGTTGTGTAAAATGGGGTGCCTTCCATGTTATGATCTGCAATCGGTGCTTCATCATTTTAGCTAGCTTTCAAGAACGAGCAAAAATTTTGAATACTTTAATTGTTATGACAATTCATGGGTTGCTCAATATTAGAGAACGCATCACTCGATATTCATGTTCATGAGCATTATTCATGATGGATAAACAGAGAAATACGTCATTTCTTTATTCGACAAAACATGTTGAAAGACGAACATTGCGTATAGGTGCCTCTCTGGTGGCCGCACTGTTAGAAAAATAACATTTTTAGAATCTAAAATAATCTGAGAATTTAGTGGTTCTTTAAATCGAGAGCCTTTTAGAATCTCAAAATTGTCGATTGGATAAAATATTATGATTGATGAGTATATTCAATGATCAGATACTATTTTACTAGATCCATTACTCCATGATATTTCATAAGATTATGTTTCATTCTAAGACACTCCACAAAATTTATTGATATTCAAAAAAAATTCTCTAATGCTGCAATCCTATGAAACTTTGTAGTGTCAATTGTATATTATGAACACCGTGTACTTTGTTCGGTCTCTGCTACATATATTACTTGATATATTTTTTTCTTGTGCTTCAGTATTGTTCGTAGATGCATATTTCGAATTTCGTTCTGCAGATTGTAACAGATATCTGAGCTATTAGATGTAAACACGAAATAAAAAAATGCTAGGAATATAATGAGTTCGGACTGAGATCGAGAATGCGAGAAAAATTGGTTAGAGTCGGATCTAAAAAGTCTAGTTCAATTTTCTTACAATGGAGGTGCTTGTACTGTTCGTCACGAAAACCGCTCATATTGATATCAAATGAAATGTCTCATTGACAAACTAACAGGGTTAAAATATTAGCGGCCCATGGCTTGCCTAGAGGGAGATATTCGATTTTTCAGTGAATTTTCTCTGCAGGACCCGCTTTTCCAGCAAAGTCATATTCTCGAATTTGTACCTGAAACTTTGTATGCTTGAAGGTCCTAATGAGACTNGCTTACAGAAAAAAAAATTCAGAAGTTTTGGACAAACTATATACGAGATATGAATCTCTCAAAATATTGGCGATTTTCTATAGAAGTTGTACATTTTGAGAGATTCATATCTCGTATATAGTTTGTCCAAAACTTCTGAATTTTTTTTGGTAAACTAGTCTCATTGAGACCTTCAAGCATACAAAGTTTCAGGTGCAAATTCGAGAATATGACTTTGCTGGGAAAGCGGGTCCTGCAGAGAAAATTCACTGAAAAATCGAATATCTCCCTTTAGGCAAGCCATGGACCGCTAATATTTTAACCCTGTTAGTTTGTCAATGAGACCTTTCATTTGATACCAATATGAGCGGTTTTCGTGACGAACAGTACAAACACCTCCATTTTTAGATTTTTAGTGACGTATACTTTAAACCCCATTGATCAAAGTGAACTTCTGGCAAGACCAGGATCGCTGCTAAAAATAATTTCACTGCAAACATATCTAGTTTAAACGTATAATACATATCACACCTAGAAGAACGACATGAAATAGAAAGAATGCTGGTGATCGAATCTGATTCCATCTTAATCTCTTATTGTGTTGATCTTTTTCATTTCCTATTTTTGGAGACATATTTTTAACAAACACTGGTTTCTTCCTAATTTTATGAAAGATAGCCCACGAGTTCTTGATCTGAATTTTTCTGATGCGATAAAATAATTGACACAATTTGAAAAAAATTAAAAATAATGATAATAATCTTTTGAAATTCTCAACTAGTGAAACAAAATGATCATTGATGAATGATTTTGCATCAGACCATCGTGTGACAATTTGTTCAAGAAGATTTCGTCAAGATCATTGACAATAATGGATGATTGGGTGAGACAGACATGCAGAACTCATTTATTATTGTTGTCTAATTATTAAATATTGTCAATTCACTTATTCATTAAATATTTTTCAAAAATTCTGCTGTTTAAGCTATCATTTACAATTTGTACATAACGGTTATGTATTGTCATGTAATATGTTATCGTAATTTTTCTGTTTATTCCAGATAAATTTTCAAATATACACAAACGAGAATATCAACTGAGTTGGCCAATTCTATCAAGGATGTTCAGAGAAACTATATTTCAAAAACTCACAAGAACAATAAAGCTGATTAATGGCCATTAATCTAGAATCTGTTAGATCAGATAAGTCTTCACAATATCTCATGGTCAAGTATGTTTATTTAAGTTTCTCAAAGCTAGAAACTTCTATAAAACACTTAGTTTATATTAATATTAACGGTCATATAACCGAAATGGTGAATTAGAAAGAATGGAACTTTTTCAAATATATTCACATATAAATTTGAAATAAATAGATAGTTTTGATCATTTACTTTGTCAAAAATCGCAGAAAATCTAACCGTTCTAAGTCTTTAAATTGTAACATTGAAACAACAAAGAGAGAATAGAGATAGACAAAAACAAAAACATACTCACCCAATCATCAGATTCACTGAAAACATTTCGAGCGGGACTGTCTATAATGGATTTCGATTCATAGCCATATTTGTTGTGGATCGTTGAAATTCTTCTGCTTGCGTGTATCCTCTTAATTCCAGTAAAATAATTTATGAAATTTACGTCAATTCTTGACTGGTTTTCTTTCAGAATTTATGAATTTATCATGCTTATTGGTTATTTTTTTCTTTCCTCAGTAATTCGAACATAGAAATGACGATATTTTTGTAATTTGATCGAGATATAACAACTATTTTTAGCATTTAGTCCTCAATATGCTGTGAACTTGTAGATAAAATATTGAAATTTATATTCTACCCACAGAAAACATTCAAAGATGACTCAATCAAATGCTGAATGCGTAGTGACTCTACTTATGGTATTCTTCTTGGCCGCTAATTATCATGCCGAAACTCAATATACCAATATCAGCGAGACTATCGAATGTATCAATGCCGCTCGACCTTATTTGATACTTGTAAAAGCTGGGGTCACTATTCAGGGTAAAAAGGGTATCTGGGCTGATATGGATTTTTGGACTTCTGAATACGATTGTCCTCCACTCCTACTTATTGAAGATGCTGACGCAAAACGTTGTCAACCGGCTGTCTATAATTGTGTCTACAAAACCTATATTCAATTCAAGAAGGCCATCGAGCAGATACGTTATACACAATTAGCGCCAGACACACTAACAATTGGATTTTTTGTCCATACTGGGAGTTTTCATTCGTACAGTGGTAATGCTCGTTTTTCGTATTCTTGAGTGAGCTAGTAAAGTATTTGAACTTTCTGCTATCAAGAAAAATTATCGTACTTCAACCGTCAGTTATTCTACGATGCGGTTATTACGACTAAAATTTTAAAAAATATGATCATATAAAAACCTGTTTAACTTAGAATGATTGGCATATTTTCCCATGCTTCGTACCTGTTCTGATGCAGTCAGCGATGTAACAAGGCTTTTTAGATTTATAGTAGAAAAAACCGATGGATCAAATCTCTCCCTGACTCAGCAAAATACTGCTAACGTTAAAAAGCACACAAAAAGACAAAATGAGGTCCATTTTACCAAATATGCATTAAATTCAGATCTTAAGGGTGTGGATATGGGTGGGTATGCATGTCGGTGTTGGTAATCGAAATACTGACAGCGACAGTTAAGCTCACCTTGATACTCTCACAGTTGTAATTATTGAAAGCACTTTGATACTATATCTTATTGACAATACAAATTGTCTGTTTCAAAGCTGCTGTCGTTAGATTCTTTTAGAAAAAATGATGGGTGTGGTTATGAAAATGTGCGCGTAGTGCAGGTGGTTGGTGTGTATATTATTGCGGCGCTCTGAGTGTGGTGTGTGACTAAGGTCTGGGTACAGGGTATGGCTGTCAGTTTCAGTGCTGATGTGAATATTTCCATTGTCGGCACCGACATCTCCACTTACAATCGCACTCACACTCGCACGCACACTTTTGGTAGTTTTCTACAGTCGCAATGTTGAGTATGCCATACGCGTATGACAGATACTTACGTTTACTACACTAGCACCTGTCGAATGGTGCAGACGATACGTTTGCAATTTGCCTCTATATCAAGATTCATCACTTCTATTTCACATATCACTTTCATTTTTGAGGCATTAATATAGATCTAAATTCTACAGCAAATGAAAACAAAATAAAACGCTTTACGTCAATGTAATCAGCGCCCCGGGCTCTGTCCGTTAGGTTATTAGTCATATCAACTAGATCAGTTAACAATTTGATAGATTGTTTATTCAATGTTGTAAACATGCACACATATTACAAGAATAAGAACGTACTATGAATCTACCTTCAAGAATTACAATAAGATACAAGGTTACTAAAGCTAAGGAATCATCATTCCATTTCTATTGCATTCACTTACATATTTGTTTTATTGCTTCGCTGAAATGATTGACGTAATATTCGTATTATTGTTCTGTTCTGCAACTGGAAAGTATCAAATGTTTCTTCAATATCTTCTAACAAAATGCCTTTCGTTTCTGGACAGAAAAGATACACGAATATAACAGCTAATACAGTCAGACTACCGAACAAATAAAATATTCCATGTATGCCTAATGGAGCAATCAATTCCAATATGTAAGACAAAATTATACCCGTCAACCAGTTACTACCTGTTGTTATGGAAACAGCTCTAGACCTTACATTAAGAGGAAAAATTTCAGCTGCATAGATCCAGGAGATGGGTCCCCAAGATATCGCAAAAGAGGCTACAAAAATTGCAGTAAAGACAAGCATTAGTGTGCCAGAGCTACCACTACAATCTACAATTTCTTGAATTATTGCACTATCATTGATGAGTTTTCGTTTAATTTGACAATTTGAGACAAATATTGTTGCCGATACAAAGTGGCCTCCTACCATAGCTATGTCTCCAAACATGAGCAGATTTCGACGTCCTAATCTATCAAATAAGAACAAGGCCGGAATAGTGCATAGAAGAACTGTGCCAGATAAGATCAATAATGATAGTATGCCATTACCGAGCACACTTTGATAAATAATACCATCATATACAAATATAGGATTGATACTCGTTGTTTGTGATAAAACATGGACACCGATGCCAATGCCAAGTCTTGCAAGTACTTTCTTTGTTGTGAAAAATTCTTTGATTGGCATTTCGTTTCCCATTTCTTTAACAGTATCAGCTATAGCGTCCAATTCAGCAGTCACATTGTCTGTTTTACGAATACGCTTTAGACTTTCTTCTGCTTCCTTTCAGCCCTTGTTTTGGAGCAACCATCGAGGAGTTTCAGGACAGAAAAATATGCCAACTATAATTGTAATTGGAGCAATCAAAATAATTCCATTTGACAATCGCCAGCCCCATTTATGACTTTGTAATAATAAGTTGACTACATTGGCACCAAATAATCCGATTACCACTGTCATCTGCATGAATCCGGAAAGCATTCCACGTACACTGTAAAAAAAAAACGTAGAATAATAAACGCTTGCCCTATCTATAAATATTCATAAACCCTTAAAGGGTTTATGAACCTGAGGGTTTATGAAACCAAGGGTATATGACAAAAAAAGGGTATTTTGCTTCAAGAGTCAAGGATAAGGGTTTATTATTGTTCGCCAAAGGGTATCTTATTCTACGATTTCAATATAAGGGTTTATTAGTTTCCATGCAAGGGTATTTTATTCTACGATTTCAATAGAAGGGTTTATTAGTTTTCATGGAAGGGTATTTTATTCTACGGTTTCAATAGAAGGGTTTATTAGTTTCCATGGAAGGGTATTTTATTCTACGGTTTCAATAGAAGGGTTTATATTATTGTTCATGAACCCAGGTCAAACATTCCCGTCACTGGATCCCGTAGGATACTCCAGGAAATATGCGGCAAAGTCACCATATCCTGCAGGAAAACACAGGAAATCGCTGGAACATGACATCAATATTTCGGTCAAAAATACGGCTGGTTTTTTCCGGCGGATTCCTGCCAAGTTCCGGTGCTTACCGGCAGGAATTGATCGGAAATCGCCGACAAATTTCCTACCGGAATACTGCTTCCACAAAATCAACTGAAGTACCCGGAACCGACCGTTTCTAGGCCGAACTGTTCGACCTGGGGAAAGGGTATTATAGACAGACTTTCACAGCAAGAACAGTTGCCTTTTACGATATTGCATAGTGCACTGTAAATAAAAAGAGTAGAATAATAAACCGTTGTCCTTCCTACAAATCATGCTAAACCCTTGAAGGGTTTATGAAACGAAGGGTATATGAAAAAAAGATGATACAAGAAAAAAAAAGGATTTATTAATCTGAAATTTAGGGAGAAGGGTATATGATTTTATCTCCAAGGGTATTTTAATATGCGGTTTCGAGAAAAGGGTTTATTACTTTCGTACTAAGGGTATTTTATTCTACGGTTTCAATAAAATGGTTTATTACTTCCTTAAAAGGGTATTTTATTCTACGGTGAAGGATTTATTGTTCTACTCCATCGTCAAGAGGGTTTTTTATTCTTCGTTCGAAGGATTACACTTTTTCAACTGATATATATATATCATGAAAATTTCTCACATGGCACTTCAAACAATTTAATATAATAAACATGTTAATCCAATCATTTTCTCACAATGCAGTCATTCATGCATCGATGCACTTTCCATTTCGTACCTGTTTCGTAAAACATAACGGTATGGCATAGAGGCGCTAATTTCGCTAATCAATTTTGAATCATTTCGAGACAAACTTCAATCCGCACATTGTTTAAAAATCAAAATCAGACGGCTTCACGTGAGCAACTTCATACAAAAATTTGAGTTAAATCAAACGGAAAGATAATATGGTGATTGCGGATTTATTCCAAACTCACAGTGGTATTCAGAAAAAAGTTTGTTTTTATATCCATCCAAGAGAACAAATTAAAGTAGGGATTTTACTTCAATATATTTATGTTCTTCCTTTACTTGGTTGAAAATAAGCTCAACATAATGCAAGTAATAACATTTCAAAAATAATTTCAGGTTGTCTTTAATTTAGGTCAGTCGCCACAGCTAATGGAAAATAGGGGTGATTTACTTATATATTTATATCTTTTCTTTACTTCCACTAAAAATGCAAAATAAAAACGGAAGTATTAAAACTTTCTCTCTGATTATTTTGTTTTTTTTTCCGGTCCATTGATACAATGTATTCAAAGTGAATATATCGTTTCACATGTCTTTATAAATCTTATATTTTTCTACCTTTAGTTTAATATCAAACATATAATGTAAGTATAAAAATATTTGATAAATAGCTATTTCTTTTTTTTTCCATTTAGATTAGTCGAAACTATACATGGGAAAGAGCTATGAAGATCGATTTCTGACATATGGGACAACCCAGTCAGACAAGCGCCTTAAAAAAAAGCGTTACAGCAAATACATATTTTGACGCTTTCATGTTGTAAGACGTTAAAACATCTTAAATTTCTTAAAAACGCCGTATTAAATCTTTTTAAAATTCTTTTTGAGGAAATATATTTCTAAAACAAATCTTTCGTAATTTACTTAAATATTTAAAAAAATAATTTTTATTTCCAAAGAAATAATTTTCTAAATACAAAATATTTGAATTTTTTTCATGAAAATTAAAAATGTAATAACAATTGTTCCGCTTAACTTTATATCATCTTCAGTTTCCTATAAAATTTTGTTTGATTT
The DNA here is from genome assembly GCA_900239745.1 of Rotaria magnacalcarata. Classification (NCBI taxonomy): domain Eukaryota; kingdom Metazoa; phylum Rotifera; class Eurotatoria; order Philodinida; family Philodinidae; genus Rotaria; species Rotaria magnacalcarata. Next base: position 27,280 of record OENM01001241.1, on the reverse strand, counting down.
AAATAGCATTTCTTACTTCATCTTGATATCATACGACTGACCGAATGGATAACATCTTGGACTATCAACCAATTCATCTCATGATCGAACCTAGGACAACGCAGTAAGTTCCAAAACCTTAATTTTAATCTCGTAGATATAAGTAATAAACCCTTTGGAAGGGTTTATGAAAGCGTATATAAAAATCAAATACCCTTCTAAGGGTTTATGAAAGTGCAACGTAGACTAAACCCTTGTAGGGTTTATTAAAGTCAAATACCTTTTTATAAACCCTTCTAAGGGTTTATGAAAGAGTATATAAAAATCAAATACCCTCTCATAAACCCTTAGAAGGGTTTATGAAAGGGTTTATGAAAATTTTGACATACGGTAAAAAGGGTTTAGTCTACGTTGCACTTTCATAAACCCTTAAAGGGTTTATTATTCTACCTTTTTTTTNATATCATACGACTGACCGAATGGATAACATCTTGGACTATTAACCAATACATCTCATGATCGAACCTAGCACAACGCAGTAAGTTCCAAAATTTTAATCGGATCGATAAATTACAAAAAATACGTTGTGATCCGCATTGTAAACACAAACGAAAAAGAATCATAGTCTACTCATTTGTTTTTGGATTCTTTTTCTGAAAGATTGTTAACGCGTTTTTTAAGGGGCTTGTCTGAATGGAAATTGTAATAAACCCTTTGAAAGCGTTTATGAAAGGGTATATGAAAATTAAATACCCTTTTATATACCCTTCGGAAGGGTATATGAAAGGGTTTATGAAAATTAAATACCCTTATAAGGGTTTATGAAAGTGTAACGTAGACTAAACCCTTTTAGGGTATATGAAAATTAAATACCCTTTCATAAACCCTTAAAGGGTTTATTATTCGACCCGTTTTTTTACAGTGTAGTAGGAGTGTCAGTGTTCCGTTCCTTAAAGAACGGGAACCCATACGACAAATTTTTATGAGCGTTTCCGAGCGCATTGAAGCACATACGTAGGTACTCTTGGTGCGCTATTTGGAGCAAATCACTACGGGTTCCCGTGTTCTTTAGAACGGGGAAAACGTATGTGTTCCCCGTTCTAGAACCCGGGAACCCACTTGAAAACATTTTCTGAGCGTTTTGAAAGACACTGAAGTACTAAGTCGTAGTTGGTGCGCCATTTTGAGCAAGTCACTCTGTGTTCCCGGGTTCTTAGAACGGGAACACATTTGTGTTCCGTGTTTCCAGGAACAAACTCAAATGTGTTGCGTGTTCTCAGGAACGGGAACCCGAACCGTATTCTCATTCTTGGGAACACGTACCAAAGTCATCGTTTTGGTCATTTTTAATAGTGTTCTACATTCTTGAGAACGCGGTCCGTGTTCCCGTCCTAAGAACCCGGGAACGCAGAGTGACTTACTCAAAATGATGCACCAAGTACGCATTAGTACTTCAATGTGTTTCAAAGTGCTCAGAAAAGTTTTTCAAGTGGGTTCCCGGGTTCTAGAACGTGGAACAGATTTAGACTATTCCTTATGTGTTTTGAGTGAGAAACATCCTATCAACAAGAGGCAGCACGAAAATGGAGAAGGAATATTTGCTTTGAGGTGCAAGTGGACTAACGAGGGACCGTTCGCAGGTGTCCGAGCGCTTTTCAGTCGAGACCATATGCATCATGTAGGCCCAAATTAGCTATTCTGATCCTGAAAATATTTCGCTCCCATAGCACTGAATTGCGAAGATATAGGACTTTTATTGTCATTTTTATCAAATCCCTGTGGTTCCCCTCAGGTCACTACAACTTCAAATTTTGAATTTTGGCTTGAAACTTTCCACAAATGATAGTCTCACTGAGAATAGTCTATATTGGCGATTTCAACCATTTTGCATGCTCCTACCTTAGCATATCACGCATCATTTCTNGAGCACAGGCTTCAAAAAATGCTGACTGACGTCATTAAAATCATGTATGTGTTGCATGATGTCCGTAAAGCAAAATCTCAGTAGCATGATTTTGCTTGCAATTTTATGGGTCACGGTTGGTCGACTTACATGTCATTGAGTGTATTTCGATTTTTCAAAGGATATCTTGAATTAAAAATAAATTGAAATAGAAAGGAAAACTGCCTAAATCTCAGAAACGTCATATCGAGTTGATTTTTATACGTTTAGATTTGATACGGTAGACTCGATATATAAAAGAAAAGAGATGCCAAAGTTTAAATTCATACAAAGAAACTTCTAGTAACTAAATCTAGGCAACGGATAAAATCATTCTGGACGATAAGAGTAGAATAGTAAAATCTCGTGTCCATTAAATGCGCACATTTGGATAATCTTTCAAGGTTTATCAGTCGAAAAGGTATATGGAAAGGTTTATTGATCTTGTAAAATCTAACAGGATTGGTTATTGATATTGCAATTTTTTCATGACCAAAGAGTTGCACGTTAACAACTTATCGAATCATCAAAGATAGCAAGAAACATTCAAAGAACACTAGGAATCAGAATAGTCTGCGTCAGTGATGCCTGTCTTGATTTTCAGAGTATCGCTGCGTCATTTGTCTTGGGCATATTTCTAGAATCATTATCATTTATGTTGCAGAAAACTCGTTATACAATTAATGAAAACCTCCAGATTAGATAGGCAAAGAATCAAATTATAAGATATGCTACAAAGATTCGCACTACCATGTCGCTTGCTCGTCTATATACTTCCACATTTATTTTCTATCGCGCTTCGCAATTAGCAATTCAAAAGTTAAGCGAAAAGAAAGTGCATCGAAATGCTCGTCTATTGAAAATCTTCTTGATACAACTGATCATAAGTTTATAACGAACATACTGTCCTATTGTTTCATACCGACTTTCTATGAATACAATCCAGATGTTGTTTCGTTAGTTTTCTTCCTCATATTATGACATGTTTCCTATCACGCCTGAAAGATTTAGGCTCATTAACATCTCAAAGAATAGAAAGTGCTTTACTGTAGAAGATATACTAGTATCTTATTTCATCAGCATTCATCAACGTCAGCTACAGCTACAAGAACAGTGTCACTCGTGCTAAGACATGCTCTGAAATATACGAACTGCTTTGGATAACGAGATTTATATATGATGGAGAACACACGCTCTGTTATGTTCATACTATGACCAGAAGATTTTCTCGTTGAAACTAGATATCATCTCTTGACGAAAATAAATAGAACACACTGCTTCTTTAATTTCTACTTTTACCTCTAATTCATTTAACACATAGGTATTCCTCTTGAAAGTAAAAGTTGAAGTCAGTATTTGGGCTCTCCTGATACTTTGAAAGAATATTTTGGACAAACTAAATATACTATTTAATAGCGCTTAGAATTCTCTATCAAGCTGTATACTCCGATATGATCTTGTCTTTGCCTTCACAAAGACGGAGCGCGTGAAATGAAAATACTCTCATGATCTGATTCTCATTCACTCGATTTTCTCCTCGTCTATGTAGCCACTATTTTAAATGAATTATAGATTGAGCAATAATCTCTTTGAGAAACTATATTCATAATCTGACAACGCCAAAAATTCTCTACAAACTTTTCTATTCTCTCGCGACACTACTTTGATCTTCGAAATAAAATTTCCAGAAGCTTAAAGTTTGTTCAATTGGCATAATTCAAAACGCTGAATTTTTGTGTTATTTCCTCATTAAGTATTCCTTGAGAGTACGTTTGAAGAGCTATAACAATTATTTAACTTTTTCTGAGAGAACTTGTTCCAAGAGAAGGAATACTTTGAGGAGAGAGAATCCGGAATTAACGCAAAGGTGCAGTTCTTTGTACTGCCAATAGAAGAAAAGTTGAGTTTCTTGAAAATTTCGTAAAGAATTTTCAGCGCTATCAGATTATGTATATAGTTTCTCCAAAGAGTTATTACTCAAGCTATAATTCATTGAAAAATGTGACTGAATAGACGAGGAAAAAATCGATTGGTTGAGAACCAGACCATACGAGTGTTTTCATTTTACTTGCTTCATCTTTCTGAAAATAAAGGCAAGATATTATCAGAGTATACAGCTTGACAGAGAATGTCAAGTGTCATTTAATAATGCATTTGCTTTGTTCAAAATATCATTCTAATGTATCAAAAGAGCCCAAACACTGACTTCAGCTTTTGCTTTCAAGGACATTATATTACCTGTTACGTTATCTAACAGCAAAGTTTTAGTCACTAATAACTAGACATGAGTGAGAAACCTGGAATTGTTTCTTATATACTCTAGCAAGAATAAAGCAGAAATCAAATTTAAAATGTCACTGAAACAAATATGCCAACGAATTTCTGTTTCAACCTTGTGAGCTTACATACGATACAATTCCAGATTTCTCATCCATATTGCTTTATTAATGGCTGAACTTTGACAC
>OENM01001241.1:0-22829 GCA_900239745.1 Rotaria magnacalcarata | reverse complement strand
GTGGAAATAGGTTATCTAGAGAAGTATTATGTTGATGGTGTACACGACATTTAGATAGAGCCCTGTGTAAACTATTTCATTCCAAATATATGTTGACATTCTCACAAAACAAAAGTCGAGTCATAACTAATGCATGTAGAAGAACAACATTATATTGTTAGTGATGCAGCAAAGGTTTCAACGCGAAATTGATCAGTATTCTCCCATCACAACGGCCACTTATGTTCTTCTTACTATTTTGTTGCACAACGAGATTCTGGGTGACTGCTAAACCAAGAGACATTTTCCAATTTCAATTTGGGCGACGTTCTTAGATTGGTAAACGTTATGACTCTTCTTCACATAATTCAGACGATGAATCAGCTAATCTTAAACTAAAACAGAAAATAATCTTTTGAACGGTGAATTCCACTGCTAGGTCAATCGTTTGCTGGAGATGTTCAGGATCGATATATTCTTTGAGACAAAAGTTGACGATACGCTTCCTATTAGATATTGCAAGAGTATGAAGGTGAACATCAGCTATGGTAATTGACCATTTCTCTGATTTTTCAATGAGTGAAACTGATGAAGTGGCTATTCGATTTTCTTTTCTTTTCAACACTGAACTGAATGATTTTTTTAAATTTATTTCGAATTTCAAGATGTATGGTGATGATTGAAGGAACTGTGCGGTTCGACAATCACTTGTTGAAAAGCATGCATGTTCAAATTTGATTTACAACGGTTCCAGGCAACAACGAAGCGCATTTTTTATGAAGTGAACTTTTTAGTTCTTGTATCAAACATAGCACTCGTCTGAACGTCTCATATTCTTGAATATCGAATTAGATGCGTTGTTAACGGTTCGATTTTATGTCAGCCTAGTCAAGACATATCGTATTAACAGACGGGCATACTTTTCTTCTCATTAAACGGCTATTTCAATGCTTTTATCATCTCAAAATATATGCACCCTAGTAGTATCCATCGATTGAATTGAAACATCTTTCTACATACATCTGAATAGATGTGTTTCTTTTAAATAAAATTGACTTTGAATTTTCATTTCCCATGCTAAATAAATATAGAAAAATGTCATATGACAGTGAATCAGCATAAGTTTGAATAATTTAAATTACATCCATGACTGTGTTTTCGTCTTGGGTATGGTGACATCAGTCTTTCTCGCGTCGAACATTCTCAAAGGAAATTATTTCTTGTAATTAGTCGATGACAGAACATTGAGAGTAATGCTGAGGATTCGAGGAGAATATGACAGCAGATAGGGACGAAGTAATGTCTGGCCCGATCAATCACTGAATGATATGCATGCAAAACTGAATGGAGAATTGCTTTAGACATTGCTGAGAGAATACTGATGGCAGGTTTGATATAGAGTTCTTTCTGAATCTCAAGCCGATGCTTCAAAATTCCATTAGCGATCATCTTATATCCAACTGTTTTCATTCAACTACGTGCAGTCAGAAAGATGAGGCAACTGACCCAAACGATTTTCATGAAAAGCATAACGAGAGAGTGAATTAGAGCAGAAATTTTTATTGAGAATTGAAAGTTGAGCGGTTTCGAATTTTGTCATACAAATCGATGAGTTTGTGGAACGACGTTGGCTTATTGTGCAATAGATTAGTTCATGCACATGCATGCCAAAGTGAGCAATCAATGTGATGATACTCACTCTAATAGCTAGACAAGGAATTTTTGGATTATATGATGTGGAAAAATAGAATCATGGGAGGACGACCCACATTAATTCAACTTGTTAACCAGTATGTCGATGGTGTGAAGATGGAAAGAAAATACGAAACTTTATTATATGATAGCACCTCAGGAATTCCAAATGTGGTTTAAATGAATTTGAATAGGAGATTAAGCAAGGTAGTATATAGTTTATAAAGAATGAATTGTTGCCTAAAAGACAAGAACTACTTGATGGTAGCTAAGTTTTTCGGTTTCATGCGTTGTATCTGGTTTCGTAGACGTATTCGAAATAGAAGTTACCTGCGTTTCGTGTTATACAAATTGAAATACGTTGAAGAAAATGGTTAGAAAACAGGAGAAGTTTCGTATATTTTACTACAAATGTAAACTTGACGCATATTTACTTTTCGTAATCCAGATAATCGATGATTTTTGACCAGCAAAACCTGAATAACAGTACTTTTCAAATATCACCATCCTTGTTTCATTGGCAAGTTTTTCTTTTCTATATTAATCAGACGTATACAGAAAAAAANGAAACTATTTGTTTACTTCCACTTTCTCTCTCTCTGAAAAGCTTTCTGCGTGGCTAAGACATTCAGTGTAGCTGAATATTTCAAAATTTATAGTGAAAAGGCTTTGCTATAATGTTCTCATTTTATAACATGACGTCTTAGTAGAGAGTTTTAGACAAAGAATCTCTTTGTCTGTTTCATGATTATTTAAAAAATAGAATAAAAAAATCAGTTTATCATGAGTAATTGTCAATATTTTCGTCTTTCCATGTTATCTGGAAATCTGGAGGTATAGCACTAAAGTCTTTGGGGTAGAATGTTTCATCATATTCGTCATTCTTGTAATCGTTCATATTATATTTCGCTGTTAAATAATGTCTTACGGTCATCCATGCGCGTCGCTGCTCTTCAGGCGGATAAGGATCGTCTTTATCGGGAGCAGTGTTCGCCAAATTATCAAGATTTTTATACCATTGCAAATGCTTTTGATTATAATATAATCGTTTTGGATGAATTATCTCATTTTCGTTAACTTGAACACCGACGGTTGTCCATTGTTGATAACAGGAGTGTAAATATGGTTTATGTGTCGTATAATACCGTTGGCCATAGAATGCAGCCGGAATATGATAATCGTTCTCATGACTAATACAATCCACGTACGTAACTTCTTGGCATGTGCACTCCCTTGTTGTACATTTGCAGTTTTCTGGTAGTTTTTTTACTTGCTCTGCTGGATGGGAACTTGGTTTGCTGCATTTTACACCACATCCTGGACATGTATGTTCACAACCAAGACGACGTTTGATAGTCGATTTGCAATCGTCAAATGCGGTCACTCTTAATAAATGTGACGTAGCTTCTTTCTCAGAATTGCTATGCGTGGCGAATACTACCAGTATATTTCTAAAACCAAGTTGAAACTGCGTCGGATCTCTTATTGGCAAATTCATTTTAGCTACTAGTTTAAATTCCATATCACTTTCTTCATGCATCATTTTCTTTAGGAGATTTACTTCCAATACAGCATTTTGTACAGCATTATATACACTACTTATATTGTTATACGCATGATTTTGAATAGCATTATTAGCAGTATAAAATATAGTTGAAAGTAAGTTATCTAAATAGTTCATATGCATATTGACAACATTACGAAATGTACCTAATATTTCTTCCAAGCTTAATTCTTGTAGATACCGATTGATGTCAAGAACATATTTCAATATGTTTGCACCGTTATTTTGATGAAAACTTTGTTGATAGGCATTTTTACGCATATGGTCGTGAATGATAAATTTGTTCTTCATAACATCTGCTTTAATATCACGAAGAACTTGAGTTAGTAATAAACGTTTGACTTCAGCAAAAATTTGTTTTCCAATTTCTTCAGCTTCATATTGTCCTTGCTCAAATGAGTTTTTCATTGATTCGAATTGTTTCTCTATATTAGTTTTCCAATCACGTAATTGATTTTCAGATTGTGTCAGTTCTTTCTGATAATTATCATCGGATATTAAAGTTGCTTCAGAAATGAATATTTTCAGCGATATGATAACAAAATCGGTAACAACTTCTCCAAGATTCAGATCCTTTTCATAGTCTTTAATTTCTTTCATATTTAATGAATTTTCAACATATGAAATTACTGCATTAAGTGTTTCCGGATCAGTATATGAGAGCTTTCTGTCTCTTAATAAGCTGATAATGTCTTTTTTCAGTTTGGGCAATACCACACTGAAAACACTCGACAGTATACTACGATTTTTTTCTGCAGATTTTTCATTATTAAACCATTTTAACTTTTGTTTCAAGTCGATCCACATTGTTTCCAAATCAGTTTGTGCTGATGAAGGATGTCTGTTAGCTGCGACGGAAAATATGTTGTCTCGTGGCATATCTGAAAACTGACTTATTTGGTTCCAATTCTTTTTGAATTTTTCGCAATATCGTTTATAATGTTCCACGTCTAGTTTAGGCAAAAGATTATAGATATCACCAATAGTGGGATTGGCCGCCTTCCTATCATGTAAATTTTTGTAAAATGTTAATATTTTTTTGGTAATGTCGTCTTCTTTCTCATGCAAACTATCCAGTTGTTGTCTACATTCTATTAGCAAAGATTGGTAATCATTTTCAAGATTCAATCTAAATTCGTCTATGCCTATTGTTTTATTTTGATCAAATCCTTCTTGGGCACGATCTATTAATTTTTGTTGTGCATGTTTTACTAGTGCAGCTTGTGATACGAAATGCAGATCATCTTCAAATTGTTGCCGTGTCGATTGGCAGGTGAACCTCAATCGTGGTTCTATGATACTCTTTACTTTTTCTTTTATATGTGGTAAATAGTATGATTTATTCGTTTTTACATCAAATTCATTGTAAGCCTGATTGAGAATTTGTTGAAGTTGACGGTTCAATAGCATATTAAAATCATCACTAGCATTAGCAAAACCAGCAGCTGTTAACATTGATTTTGTGTTATTTTTTATATCTGCTATAGTTTCTTTTATCAATCGCTGTCCATTGTCATACATTTGATGATTTGCTTTTTGTATAATTTCTCGTGCAATATCTCGTACTTCATTCATCATAGCAAGTTCCAATAAATTCTTTGATGCAAGTAATACAGGTCCTAGTTTATCAATAGTTGTCCAATAATTTGATAATTTTGTATAGACTTGATCAAAGTCTTCATATGCCGCTAAATTAGCGTTCATAGAAAGAAATCGAAATATGATGTTACGTAATGCTTGAATCTCGACTGGAAAAGATTTATTTCTCCATTTTTGTGTTTCACCAAATATTGGATTGATGTCATTCGAGAAAGCATTAGAAAATGGAACAACGTCATCATTTGATATATTAAGTTCATCTTCGATTGATATTTGCAAAAATTTAGCATCTTTATTTAGATTTTGTTTTAACTGAGCTAATTGTGCGAAAAATATTCTCTTGTTAGTCAAGTCGGTTTGATCACGAAGAATGAACAATAGTTTGGGTTTGATGGGTGCATCTTTGAGTTGTAGTTTTGCATAAAAACTCATTCCAATTAAATTCTGTAGCTCCGTACTCAATTCTCCTTTATGATTGATTAGCACAATGTGTGAGGACAGCATAGCCATCGACACCATTTGATTATCAAACAGCGTACTTGACTCTTCAACTGACATCAAACCTTCAGTATCAAGTAGAATAATTGGTAAAGATTTCCATCTAATAATACTCATATATATGCCCATCGTACATCGACCGGAACTAACACGAAAATTACAACCAAATGTTGTATTGAGTAGAGATGACTTTGCTGAAGATTGTTCACCGATAACAGTGATAATACATGGACGATTACGCCATTTATTGAAATTTCTTAAAAGTATTTTCAGTAAAACACTTTCACAATGCAACGGTCGTCCACGTAGAACATGTATAGCCATACCACGATGCATCATTTCTGTCATTCGTTTCGCTAGTTTACCTAGTAATTCTATTGACAATGGATCTCTTAAGTTTGAATTGAAATCACTAACAGCTAATATTTCATCAAAAAAGAGGCCAATCGTTATGTCAATATTCATTAATTTGACTTCAATTTGGTTCAATTTTTGATGACTTCGGTCATAGTTTTCTTTTGCTAATCGTAATTGTTGTTGTAGTTCAACTGAATTCTGCGTTTGCTGTTTTTGTAACATTTCGATTCGTTTCAATTCTGAAGTTAACTGTATAGTTTTATGTTTTTCACTTGTTAAGTCACTTTGTAAACGTGACTCATAAATTGATCTCCACTGTTCAAGATACTTTTCTGATATTAACATTTCAATATAGGTATGTTTCGTTAATAGATCAATGAAAAATTGTGTATGTTCTGATATTCGATCGATCGTCTTTAGAGAACGTTCGTATCGTGCGACTTCATCCGCCGTGTACTTTCCAAATAGTTCCGTTTGACTTTGTCTTATTTTAGCTTGTAGGTAACTGATTGGCGTCGCTATTAGCAAATTATCAGTTGTATCTGACAATGGATCAAATAATTGTTTCAGTCTATCTTCAATTTTGAAATAGTATGTCGGACAATTCAAACTAGTCGTACCATTGTGTAGAGACCAATACAATGATTGCACAGCAAATATTGTTCTGAATAGTGGTTGGCGAGTTATTGCCGATTCAATTTGTAAAAATATGCGATCTAATTGAGCACGTAAAGACTGTATTCTTTCAGTTTCATCGTATTGCTGATTGTCCGATTGTCTTAACCATGCGTTTTTTGTAGGAATTAATAACCAATGAACATGAGGCCAATCTTCCGTTTTATAGCGATTTCTAAATTGTTCTATGGGATTTGTGTGCCCATCACGTAAATGTGCATCATAATGCTCATCAAAAATGCATACGACAGTCGGTTTAGACAGACTATTATTGATCATGTAAGGTAAAAATTTCGAGTCAAGATCAGCCTGAGTAACATACAGAAATTGCAATGATGCATACTGTTGAAGAGCTCTTATAATAGTATCATTTATGCCTGATAATAGTGTTCCATGAACATCGAATATTACGCAGGACTTCTCTCTATTTTGATCGATCTGTATGGTGCCGAAGAGTGTATCGATACAACCAGAACGTATAGATTGTGTGCCAAGTGTATTTAATGATTCTTTACGTTTATCACGAAAAATGTACGGAAGTAAACTAGTTTTTCCCAGACCAAGAGCTGTTGAACTTCCAATTTGTATTACCAAACATTCTGTTGACAAACACTGTATCTCGGCCAAAGGATTAAAATTAATTTTATACTGAATTGAATTAGACTCATTGTTGTGAAAATAATATGTAAATGGAATTGGCAAATCGTTTCTTTTTATAAAATTACCCAAATACCGTTGACTATCATACGATAATGATTCCATTGTCGAAATAAGAAGCATGCGAACAGTAACATGTGGTAAAATTCTGATTAGTTCATGAAATGAATCACGACTATTCATTGTTTCATCATAGTTGATTTGTCTGCATTTTGGCAGTTCAATTCTAATGTCATCAACAGCATGATAACGCTTTAAACTATCAACAATGTAGGTTTTTATTGTATGATGTTTCATTATATCGTTCAGCAGAATATGTGCATTCATCGGTTCGTCAATTATAGTTATGAAGCAGGGATCTAATTCATCGGAGAATTGTTGAACTGGTGATAGATGTAAGCAAAAGAAGTGACACCATGACTTTAAAAATTCAGCGAGATTCTTTTCAAAAACAGTGTTTTCCAAACCAATCGAATGAATCATCATATCTGGTTTCAGCATTAAGGCGATATCCATAACCCGCATTGAAGTCTGGTGCATATCTGTTATAGAATCAAATATAAAGCCTTATGTAAATTCTTATATATTATCAAACAACAATTCCTTTGTTAAATTACTAGCAACTGATAGTCAACTTTTAGGATTGAAGACATTATTTTCTTCTTGTTTCGAAACAAATCAGTCTACAAATTGCATGAAATCTTAAAAACTACGGTGCTTTATCTACGATGCAAAAGTAATTGCTACAATGTCGAACTTTATTAACGGTAAATTTGAGGAATGACTAACTGAAACGTTATTGACATATGGAGCAACAATCAAAACGTGTTTATCACTGATTTTTTTTCTATCCGTTTCGGATGTTGTTTCTTCTATAATTTTACTTTTACATAATCAAAACTATAGCCGCACAAGTCGTATCAGTGGTTAAATATAAACCTCATTGTGATCGCGATACTAATATGAACAGTCGATTCTTGAAAATGCTCTTTATGATAAAATTTGCATTTAGTAAAACTTGCATAATTAAAAGAAGAAATTCATGTAAAAATCGACTGAAAAAAGCGTAGAAAATATTTCAAAATATAGTTCATAATGTTCCCTGAACTCAATCAACAGAATGTTGTTGTTCTGTTCAAAATGAATAAATAAAACCTTGCCTAATATTTTGTTGCTGCAGAGAAATAGGATTTGGCATTTCGTCAACTAGTTTTGTATCGTAACTTACTGTAGATTCGAAAACATACAGCATTATGTTACAAAAACCAGATAACGAAGATATATCGCAAAGTAAGAGAAAAGCATCTAGAGACAGATGTTCCTCCTTGGCAACTTCCCATTATAATCTGATGTAATCAAACATATTGCTTTCTCACCATGTTTCTAATAGTTAAGTTAACAACAATCGATCAAAATCCCATTTAGATGAGCTATGAATTGGAAATGAAATTAGTAAACCATTTTTGACATACCAGACAAGTGCAAGTATAACTGGTTTTTACTTAGGAGTCAACTTAAGGGTAATCTTTTTCTTTATCGTTCTTGTTCGAGAATGATCCTTCAGAGAATCCATAACTCTTATATTTCTTCTTATTTTAATGATATTTGACGTATAGACACAATAGAAAGTCATATACCCAGGTGAGTAAATCCGATAACGGAACCTATCGGATCTGATCGGATCCGATCACCCGATAGGATTCCGGGAAACGAATCCATTAACGGATCCGACGGAAAAACCTATTTAAAATAATTCAACGCCAATAACTAATTAGTAGCAATATTAGAGATCAGTCAAACCGGGACGTCTGATTCCGATAGGACTTCGTCGGATTGAATGTCACGAGTAGAGAAAAAAAACAGGCTGATACTTGTAAAAATGCATAGCAAATCAAACATTTTATTTTACAATGATCGTCTTCAAACTATCGAAGTATTTCTATATGCCCTATATTTCTGCATGTCGTTTCTTTTACTTCTAAAAATGTCCTCAAATTTCTCCATGGGACGCAAAAGAAAATGGTACACTCTTTTATACTTATTATATTTCTTCATACATGTGCATATTTGCTCGTACTTTCTGGCGCTTCTTGATACTTTTTAAAACGTTGTGTTTCTGAAATACGAAAATATGCCATTTCTCTCTTGATTATTTCACTAGCTTTTGATTGAAAAGAAAAGAAGTGATCTGCGAAGTTGCCACTCGAAAGGTACCCTTTCAAATTGTGAAACTAATAGCTAGATTGCTATCCGTTTACTATGAAATTCAGAGTCCTTCATATTTGAAATTGACATCATTTTTAGATATAATCCGAATCGATTTTGAAAATCTTTGTAATATATTATTCATCAAAATATGCAATAAAAATTGAAAGACTACTGACCTCCGGCATTGTAAACAAATCTAGTTGTCTCCCAAGGAACATGCGGTGTTGCATATAATTCCGATGGATTTTCATTGGCCGATGAATGAGTTTTCGTTGACTTAGTAGTATTGGGTTCTTCACTATGAAAGAATAACGATGTTGGAGAAAACAAAAAGCATTTACATAAAAACAATTGGTTGAGCGAGACTTCTATGATAACTAAACAACGATGAGTAAAGTGGCAAAAAAGTATTACGTAGATTGTTACATTTTGTGAAACACGATCTGAAAGGAGTGTTGAAGTATATAAGGTAGAAATTTGGACCCATCCCCCCCCCAGACAGGGACAGAGAAATTAATTAATTAGTTAGCTGATTAATTAATTAATTAATTACTCTGTCCCGATCTGTGATGGTTTCTGAGGTCTCTGTCCCGGTCTGTGATGGTTTCTGAGGTCTCTGTCCTGGTCTGTGATGGTTTCTGAGGTATCTGCCCCGGTCTGTGATGGTCTGTGAATTCTCTGTCACTGTCTGCGATGGTGTCTGAATTCTCGGTCACTGTCTGTGATGGTGTCTAGAAACTTCATATACTATAATACAGATACAGACCGTGACAGAGAAGCTCCACAGACCATCACATACCATGGTAGACAGATTCCAGACAACGAGCTTTATCGTGTTTCACATTTTTAATCCTGCAGTGATTGCGCTAATAGCTTTTTGATGAAGTTTACGGAATTTTCCGATTAGTGGCAAAAATGGCTAGCATGGAAGTGAGAACGAGCGTGAACTTATGTATGGTTGAGAATGCAAATCTACAGAGAAATAGTCGCACGCTGGTTTAGTTTATTGAATTTTCTGCTGAGACTTTCGATGTTGTACGGTCACTCTTGGCGAAACATCTGAAAATTTCTGATTAATCTATTCAACGATTGCCAATCTAGGAAGCATTCGGATGTAAGCTAATGTTTTCTTAGTGTATAGATATTTTCAGTAAATATAGTCTAATTCGTATACAGTACGATGGAATGCAACCAAACTTACGCTGGAAGTAGGCATAGTATTTGGGTGAGAAATGAACAATGAGATAACTCATAACGCTTTTCTCTCTTAAGGTACGAGACTCATAATGCTATCAGAGATTATAAATCTACTTTAGTAGATTAAGTGATTTTGACACTGAAGTTCCGCTGCTTTGTATTATATATAAACTAATTGCATACTTATTTTTAAACGTTTAATTCTTGAGCAAAACTGTATGATGACACCGTTGATAGTTTTCACATCTCAAAATCAAGCAATTTTCCTTGCGACCAATGCAGAGGTGTTAGTCTCAACATGTTCTTTTCATCGATGTCTAAATAAGTGTTGTTGAACTAGAGAAGTATTAATGGACCGATTTGATCTATTATGTCTTCCTTTCTGTCTCTTGTTCTTTGTGAGACATCCTATTTTCTGTACATATGTAAACATCATATCAATATTGGCATGGATATGTAATCAATATTAAAAAAAATGTAATTAGCACTACCGCCTTCTATCATCTGTATGTAAAAATATGTTTGGGAACTGATTATGCACAGTTTGAGTTAAAGACTCGGATTTAATGTTGGCACATCACTTTTTTGTATTTATGAGAACCGTTTTCAAAAATAGAATTATAAATCATGTTACATATCGGTGCTTGGTGTTCTTTTAATGTGGGATGACAAGTCACTCACCATGCCGAGTACACTTACCGCAATCGCTTCAGAGCTTGTCGAAACGCGAGACGATCTCTGCCTACAGGAACCATTTCGTTTTCCATTTCTCCATCAAAATTTAGTAATGTATTACCATCAATTTCATTATCTGAAAAAGATTAATTCAAGTATCATCTATGCCATGGATGAAAGATTTTCTTGAGAAGGCCTTTGAAGAATTTATTAGACAATTTACTTTTAAAATGGTCGATATATTTGTGCAGATTGATCGTTGCTAACCAATTAGCGACATCGTCAACTGTCCAGATGGTTACGTTGTCCTTAAAAGTTTGAGATAAATTCTAATTGAAACATTCTTCAAACTTCGTATGAACATCTTACTGTAGTAATCATAGAAAGATCTCCAATTGAAGACGCTATTGATGGTGGTTCTAATCGGCATATGATAAAAATGTATTATACTTTGTACTGAAGTACTATTTGACTTTTTCATTACTTTTCAGAATGTTGGGATTAGGAACAATATTGTGTGAAATATCATCCATCGAAGGAGCTGGATATATTGGTGGTTGCTAAAGAGAAATTAGTGTTGCTATGCATAGTGAGACTTTTACTTACTTCATCGGGTGGATTCCACGGCTTGCGATTATTCCACTCATTGCTTCCACATACTCTAAATAGGACGAATGTAGGCGACTAGACATGCATAATGGTGTAAACCGGGTGTAGGTTTCGATATGGAACTGGCTTAACTAAAACTCGTCCCCCACACACACCCATAATGGATATAGATTACTATCAGCTGTTGACACTTATTTTATAAAGTAACCATTTTCGCTGATATTCTAATCAGTTGGCATAATAACTCAAAGAGTGTACAGTTTGTATCGTTCTAGGATAGCATGATTTAGCATGTCTCTAGTCAAAATACTAAAAAATCATTGGCGTTGTCTATCTATGTACACTATCTCTTGATGAAAAGTATTGTAGAAGTTAATAAACTACAACGTTTTCTGGAGAAAAAAAATTTCGGATATTTTGACGTTTTTGAATTCAAAAAAAAACCGTACGCAGATAAAAGTACACAATAGTAAAGACACCGAAAAATCACGATCTTTTTACTCAGTATCAATAGTCTGTAGCTTGTATATCTTAGCATTTTTCACAAACAAGTCAAAAAACTAATATTTTAGCTTTCGCTATGACTAGACAAGGTTTTTCATTGAGCATAATTAAACTGAAAATTAAAATTTTACCAACGATTGACTTTTGACAAAGTTCACAAGTGGTCTTGATTTAAGTTTTCAATTCATTAGACTTTCTGTCACGAGAAATACTACTTCAAGGAATACATGCAATATGTTTATCGGAAATTCCTCTTACGTTAGCTGAATTAGAGCATGGGCCAAGGGGGAAACGGCGTACTTCAAGTCGAAAAATACACCAAAGTACAAAGGTAGTCCAAAGTAGTTTAAAGTAGCGTAAAGTGGCATGAAGTAGCTTAAAGTCGCTCAAAGTACTTTAAATGATATCCAAGTACTTTTAAAAGTCCTAAAAACTCTGGAAGTGAATAAAATAAAATAAAATCATGCTAAAAAATGTATACGATAGCTTTATGTATTTTTACGTTATAAAAAAAAACTTGTTAGCGCATCTGCTTTGTAGCTGAAATGTGGAACTCATGTATTCCGCAAAAGAAAACACGTTATTTACTTGTAATTCGTTTTGTAATAAAGTATGGTATGAACGATAAAACGTGTGAAAAGCAACAATGAAGTATAATTTCGCTTATTGATGGTGGTCAATATCCTCAAAGAAGTATCAAAATGGTCTCAATCTTTTTATCGATTGAATCAAGTTCTTCTGGTTTTTAGAATATGCGTAACTAAATATAACAGCGATTAGTCCAGGGAGAGGAATTGACATAAGGCTTCAGAAAATAACATTTCTTTCTTCATGAAAGAAGTAAGAAAATAAAATCTAGCGACTATGTTCAATGTTCCAGTTGCTTATTTAATCGGAATTATTCTGAAAAATCATAATAGAAATGAATATTAAGTGAATTCGAACATTTTTCAAAAAGTTTGTAATCGACTAGCAGTAGAATTCAACGAATTTCTCTGTTAAGCCCGCCGTATTATGATAAATGGTAATGATCCCATTTTTAAACAAACGATATGAAAACACAATGTAGCAACAGTTCATCATCCACACGTGTACCAGTTCATGTAAGCCACGACTGAAAGTGCACAATTCATGTCGTCGGATTCCGCTCCTTTTCATATATGTGACACAGGCAAGTTTTTGATGTATTTCGGCGAGAGGCGATTCAAAAAATATGGAACAGTTCGCTTTTTATTCGAGTTCCACGAAGAACCCTAGAAAATTCTACTTTTACTAAAGCCGATTTTCGGCATCCTATATCTCAAGAACATTTCAGCTGAGCTCACTGAAATTTTGTGTAGTTTCATACATGACTTAGTTCTGCTCATTAAAAATGTTTCAACTATACCGGGCTATTTCTTGGTATTCGATGGATTTCACAAAAAACCGCCCAAATTAATTTTTTTAAGAAATTTAGCGGTTACTATCTCCGAACCGAAAATAGATATGAGTCCGAAAGTTTCATTATGCACACATCTCGGTTGGATCTCTTTACAAGTAAAATGTCAGCTTGTTTCGGAGAAGCATTCGGTCTGGGTATTCTGGACAAAATCGAATTTTTCATTAAAACCCCGATATTTGCTTTCTATTTTCTAGACTAGTCATATCTGGAGTTTTACTGGAGTTCTGGCATCTGAAATAGTAAACAATGGTCTACAATGTGGCACAGAAAAAACTTGAGACGAGCAGAAACGGCTTCGAAATCGATTCATCTTTTTGAACCTCAAGCTAATTATTGAAGTCTGTCCCTACCGCGTATCCACATGAAGTGATTGTGTTAGAGAGCTAAAATTTGATCTGTCAAGAGACTTTATTAAATACTTATTCCAATGAAATATTGAAGTCTCCAACTAATTCCTATCTCTTAGAAGTTATATCACAAATCATCGCTTTGAGCGAAAATCACGATTTTGACATAGTTGGGTTCCTCAGGGAATGGATCTCATAGAAATCGGTCGTATTCTATATTAAGATACACACTGAGTACTACAAAGTTATATATAAATAGACATGGGTACTTGTATAATAGCCCCGGAAACTTTATTACGAAATACCAAAAATGTCATTTTTGGTATTTTGTGATAAAGTTTCCACAGCTATTTTACATGTACTCTTCTCGATTTGTATATCCCCCTGACGGGAATTAACTGTAAACCTAGTTTTTGACAATTAGTTAACTAAAACATAGGATTTATAACTCATATTTATGCCATAAATACTATGTCGCAATGCCTAACTATACATCATATAATTGATCTTTAACTGCAACAATTCGTTAAAAAACAAGACAATATATTTTATGTGGTTTTGTGTTTTTGTAAGGACGCTATTTTTTCATTTTCATCCTTTTTATTTTTCTCTCTTCTAATTAGTTATATTACTATTTAATTATCAAGTGACAGGAACGGAATCTTCNTCACCCCTTGATATCAAACAAATATCATATTTGGAATCAGCACAATAAACTGAGTCGATCCATGTAGTTTTGAAATTGTTTCGGCTACTTTCGTTGTCGACAAAATTTTTACCTGTGGTCCCCCACAGGAAGATGTGAAAAAATAAATCTAATCTGAACAAATATTTTAACGATTATTCATGGGTCTTTGTGTCCTCAAACAACATTTCACAACTTCAGAACTTTCTTTCCATTCTCAAAATCACTTTTTCATTCGACTTATATTTTCACATATTCCTGCGGGGACCTTAGACAAAATTTTCTCAAAAATGAGGTGAGAGGGAGTACGTGTCAGTTTCCTCAAAAAAATATTTTGAACAAAATATAGGTTGTCTGACTCAATTTTTGTGTTGATTCCAAATATAATATGGATTATTCTTGAAAATGGATAGTTAATGGTTGAATATTCGAGCGTTTTGGCTTGTCCTATAGTTTTACATGGAAAAAAGGTACTTTTCTCTTCTTTGTCTTGAAAATTAGGACATGACGTGATGTTATTTTTCTGAAAATTCTTGCACGAATTCTGTAGAGCGCAAAATTCTCTACAAGATGCACTATACTAGACTTTCCTATTCGACTTCTGTAACCCCCAAAAATGATTTGCACTGAAAACAATCTGGTTCCGAATAACCTGGGTGCTTTGAAAGACGCATTTTTTTCCTATGAAGTTTTGTTACGACCGAAGTGTCCCCTTCGATCGTAAGACGGGACAAACGAATAATACGCGCTCCTTTCTAGTATAGTGGTAGTGCAGCTGCCCGGAAAGCAGAAGACGTTGGTTCGACTCCATTGGAGGGAGATTATCGTTTTGTTCCGTTCTGTTGTCATACTATCACATTGCTGTCTCGCTGATAACTGAGTATAATAATGTGAGAGAAAAGAATACATAACAAGTTTTCATCTTTTGGAAGTTTCATAAGAGACTTATTTGTTCAGTTTGATGAACTCTTTCGAGTGAGATGTGGCGCAGAAAAAAAAGGATGAAAGATGACAGAGTTATAGTCGAAATACTAGAAAAAACCGAAAAGCCTGTTTTCTTGAGGTTTTTTTGACCCCCTGTCTTGTTCGTAAGACTCTAACTCCATTAAGGAAAGTCCTAAAAGTCTAAAAAAAATTCCATAATCTTACTTTTTTTTCAAGGAATCGAATGAGATAAAAAAAGGTAACTTTAAAACAAAATCATTCTCCAACGATTCTCGATGGACTGGTGAAGCCTCTCTTAAAGTGCTTTAACAGGACTTACAGTAGTTCGAAGTGCTTCAAAGTATTCAAAGTAGCTTGAAGTACCTTAAAGTAGCTTAAAGTACTTTAAAGTAGCCAAAGTTACTTGAAGTACAAAAGTCCGCCGTTTCCCCTTGGCGTGGACACTTCAATATATTGATTCACAAGAAAATACTAAATTTTCGATAAGACCTACTTAAGCTTTGCGCGCTGTTTTTGAAATTCTTTTCGATCCATCGATGATAGTTGAAAATGTTTGAGATATATTTCATTAAAGCCTTTGCCTAGCAACTTCTTCCCATCGATTCTACTATCTGTTTGAAAAGTAGAAAAACATCTTGAAATAAATTAAAAGTAATACACGTAAATTTGCAAAAACTAACCTCTAAATTGGCCTTCTAATATCTCCAGATCAACTTGTTGCAACCATTCCGTTACGTCTTCAACGGACCATCGAGCAACTGAATAGTGCCTGAACAAGAAAATGAAACAAGTTTTGATAGTCATATTGCCTATATGTTTGAATCCGATATTATTTACTTGTTACAAAATGGAACATTTTCAACTACTTCTGCCACATTATAATCTAAGACTACACTGCAAGTTGCGCATGCAAATGCATGCTGTTTTAGTAGAATCGACTGAAAAGTTATGAAGTAGTTATGCCTAAATTTGTAATATTATTGTACTTACTGCAGAACATCTCTTTTGAAGATTTTCTGCAAATATTAATTTTCCACATCGTCTACATCTTTTGGCGATAACGTGGTTTGAAGCCATTCGATAGCTAAAACAAATTTTTATAGTCAGCTAAGCCCTCTATTTTTCTTAGGATATACCTGGAATATATATAATATATCTATATTGACAGGGCGTGGGTGTGATTGCTCCTGCAACTATAGTCATGCTCACATGCCCATTCTTTCGTGATGATAACTATAGAAGTTTTTACCCAATATACTCTATTCCCATACCTTATGAGACGTGTAGAGTACAATAAAAATCGATTCGAAAATATTCTACCTGGTAGTTCATCTTCTTANGAAGTAGTTATGCCTAAATTTGTAATATTATTGTACTTACTGCAGAACATCTCTTTTGAAGATTTTCTGCAAATATTAATTTTCCACATCGTCTACATCTTTTGGCGATAACATGGTTTGAAGCCATTCGATAGCTAAAACAAATTTTTATAGTCAGCTAAGCCCTCTATTTTTCTTAGGATATACCTGGAATATATATAATATATCTATATTGATAAGGTGTGGGTGTGATTGCTCCTGCAACTATAGTCATGCTCACATGCCCATTCTTTCGTGATGATAACTATAGAAGTTTTTACCCAATATACTCTATTCCCATACCTTCTGAGACGTGTAGAGTACAATAAAAATCGATTCGAAAATATTCTACCTGGTAGTTCATCTTCTTATATAGCAATTGTTTGTCTCAGGAAAGGAGCTGTACCATTGAACAGACTCAACCATTCAAAAAATTCAGCTTAATTTTATTATCTTGACAAACAACATTTATCCCCCAATTGCTTTCGATTAATTTATTTTACTATTTTTCACAACCCACGCTTTTAAATACATGAGATTTTCCTAAGAGATTGTAAACAAAATGTCGCTATTCTATTGAAAATCTTCATCGTTTGATAGAGCTGAGTGTCCTTATTACAAACATCATCTTATTTGTAAAACATCGTTAGATTACAGCAATGATCTGAAGCACCTTCTGGAAACTCTAAAAAACAGTTTTGACCAGAAAAATCCTCTGTTTACTTGACATGTTTACTGTGTATATCCTACACATACATTTAACGAACTATTATAAACAGTTGTAATTGTTTTTTTTTCGAGCATTCAGAGTGTTTTAACGTGTATGCAAACGTATTTATCGAGGAAATTTATACACTAAACACTTTTCTACAATTTATCTTGCTAAATTCTGGTTGTAATCGTTGAAAACGCCCGGATGTGAGAATGTTTTGGATAAAAAGTATTTTTCATCAAAGATTATGCGGGTTAAGTGTTCTTGTTAAAAGACAGATTGTAGTTTGAAAAAAATATATTATTGTTACGTTCTCAGTAAGGAATACTACTCTCATACTGGTTTTTTTCTAATGACCGGTAGTTATTACAACTACCACTGGTAATTGACCAGGGATAGTTTAACTAGTAGTTGGTAGTATTTACGCGCAATAGAATATAATTAAATCATGTAACGATCGACTCGCCCATATTTGTTGATATAAGTAAATATTGATATCTACCTTTCATTAGCAATAAGTATAACTGACAATTCGAATGTGTATGCTCCCTCGACTGAAAGAATAGGGTCTAGAAACCGAAATTCACCTGTATCTATTTGTCTGTAACACTTGGTACAAGTGACCACTTTCATGATACAGGCGACCATTTATTCGGTAAAATTGACGAATTTTATTATACAGATTATCGTTTCTGTGGTTCAATTCGCCATTTCTGCGACACATTCAGTTATTATTTCTATGGAAAAGTTGAGCAATTTTATGACTCAAATGAGCATGTCTATGTCGCTATTGGAGATGCCCGTATTAAAAGTGACCATTACTTTCTCATGCATTAGCATTTTAGTCTTTACGGTAAGTCGTAGCATAAACTGTATGATATACATTACGATCTTTCAATATTTTATGTGAACTGTTTGAATATGTCTATTGTATGTAATATAGAGCAAGTCAAAAATATTAATAATTTCTCCTAAACTCATCATTATATAGGATTCATTTTTATTTTAAAATACAATGGTATCTTTGTTATGATTCCATCAGTCTAAGGCCAAGTGAATCGACATTTGTTGTCGATGAACGTTACTTGTGTTTGTAATAGAAAAGAAAAGATTAGCAGCATTGCTTACTATTATTGTATCGAAATTTTTAAAAATTAAAGCATTTTCTACTACTTATCATCAAAATTAAAGTAACGAGAAGTGTTAAAGTGTAATTGAAAAAATTCTTCATGGTGAGTCTCCATCATTATTTTAGACGTTTTCTCACTCTATCTTCTTGCAAAAGTTTCAATATGCAATAGACTGTTTGACAAATATTATTCTCTGCCGTTATTTCATAAAGGTGAAATGCCAGTTCTTCTTTTATTTAATACAGTGATACTATCACAAGTTGATATTATGCAACGAGCTTTGTTGCACATTTTGAACAGAATAATTTTTCATAGTAAAACTATTGGTGATTGATATTATATCAACTTTTTCAGTTATCATTATACTATCATATCTTTTGATGGCAATCAATTTTCCTCTTGCGTTCAGTCGACTCTCGTTTACGTGTGCGTCGTATACGTCACCGATTCAAGCAAATAAAATTTTTCAAAAACGCGTTTAATTGCGTTATCAGTCAAAATACGCTAGTAAATGCATAAAAAAAAAGAAAAAAAGTGGTCGTTTATTTCATAGGCATTTTCAATGACGGGATCATAATATGCTTTCTTAATTATCAATAGAACGACCACTTTTTTTCTTGTTTTTAATGCATTTACAAGCGTGTTTTGACCGAAAACTCAATTAAACACACAAGAAGATAGGAAAGGGAGTGTTTTTCATCCACAATCGGGAACCTCGATTGTCATCAAAACACACTCACTTTTTCTAGATTGTTCGTCCATTTTTGAACGCCTAAACGCGTTTTGAAAAATTTTGTCTGCTTGGGCCCGAGCAAATTGATAATAGTTATCCGTTAATTCTTAATGTGGTAAGAAAAAAACTACTACTGATAACAATATAAGGTACAGTAGTGGCCAAAAGTCCCGCCCCTAGTAGAACTTTCTAGAAATTCTAGAATCTTCCATAAATTTTATATAAATATACAGTACTAGTCTCCGTCTGATCATAACCACCTTTCATTTCTCCTACACTACTATTAATCATTAACAATAACATAACACCACATATGGCCTTACAAGTGCACCAGCGATATGAAATTGTCTTTTTATCTCAACATCCGCTNGGTTTGGAATTTGCCTGGAAAAAAGAAGGTTATGCGAACTGTCAAGCATCCTCTCAAGGTCAATGTTTGGGGTTGTTTTTCAGCTCGAGGTTTTGGTCGCGTCGTATGTTTCAAGGAGAATTTAAATGCGGATTTAATGTGTCATATTTACAAGTATGGCCTGTTACCTACAGTGCGGAAACAATTCGGTCATGATTCAACGTTGTCGAAATTACAAGAAGATAATGACCCCGAACACACGTCGAAAAAGGCAACCACTTGGAGAATGAATAACAATGTCGAAAAAATTAATTGGCCGTCAATGTCTCCCGACATTGCACCCATAGAAAATGTATGGGAGCTTCTCAAGATGAAATTGAGAAAGAAAAAACACTCAACTTATCAATCGTTAGTTTCGTCAATAAAAAGACAATGGAAGTCTTTATCACAAGAATTGGCTATAAAACTTGTATATGGTATGAACAATCGAATTTCTGAACTTATTGAAAGTGACGGAGACTTTATATTATATTGATGATCATATTATACTATAAGCTATAACATAATAAAAAAGTTTTCCTCTTATCTCTTCTTTTGTTGTAATAAGACTAGGGGCGATATTTTTGGCCACTACTGTACGACACCATATTGACTAATAGGTTTACTTCGCCTCGTGAATAATCCGATATGGCAAATTTTTATTTTTACTTTTGTCATACTTTGATAAGTGGAAATATAAGTATGAGTAATCTAGATGATTAACGAAGAGAATTCAGCTAGTCTATTTGCTATTGCCTAAAATTGTAGAAGAAGATAAAATGGAGTTTAGTCGTTTGATGGCAGAACGAATTTTTTTTCGCTTTTCTATGACCTGCTCATTCTTTCCTGTTCAATTGTTCATAGCTATATGTTTAATCTTATGTAAGGAATACTGAAGTAGATGAGAAACTATCGATTTAAGCTTTAGTTCCTAGTTAGCATTAATGCATGTTTCAATATAACTAGTGCACATGTCTTTTTTGTCCCTATAAGAATAAACACAGTTAACTCAGAAAAATATCTGTTCCTAAAGAAAATGTTTCAAAATGAGAGAAAGAATAAGGTACTGTTAGCGTCAGCAGATGACACTCACTGACGCTAAACGTTTATCGTATGCTATCTATTTCTTGAATCTCTAATTTGATTCGTTACGTCATCTCTCAACTATGATTCATCTCGTGATTATCTTTTTGTATTTCGTTATTGCGCAGTTGTTGATGTGTTATAGTATCGAATACTCGATACTCAATATATTCTATATATGATACGACGACAAAGTCTATTATTAAAACANGTTTAGCTCTCTATTTTTGGCAGACTAAATATTAGTTCTACCATTGCTGCATAATCCCTAAACAAGAGCTAACAGGTACTTAGTGTATCGTTAGTAATGATGATACTTATTTCACAATTTCTGATATCGATCTGGTTACCAGTGCTCATTATATGTACCATAGACATAATATAAATGTCAGAGTCACTAGTCAAGCGTTACACATATGTGAGATGATTAATGATTTCCATTTTCCCTAGTCATTATTGTACTATTCTTCAGCTTGCAATATATATTGAGCTAGAAAAGTAGTTCGTTACTTACTTAAATTACGAAACTTCAGTTTCTTCGTATGTAGCCAGTCGACAAAAATCTTCTTACTCCTGACTATGTATTGCTTTGCATTAATATAATTGTGTATCGTAAATGCTATTGGTGAACTCGGCAATCTGATACTTGAGACAGAATAAATAATGATTACTATTTTGCATCAAAACATTAATATTTGAAGTAAAATAAAAGTAGGCAGAGCAAATAGTATCAGATTACGATTTTGGAAAGAATGCAAAAAAAGTACATGAAATAAAAAAAGCCATTCGGTTCAAAAAATTACGATAAGTTTTTATTGAAATATTTATGTTCTATATATCGACACAGAACATTTATTGGTTGTATCAAAAGTTCTTACCCAAACTTTTTGAATGCGATTGTGAGATCTGGCCGTATCCCAGGTGAATAAATCCGATAACGGATCCGACGGAAAAACCTATTTAATTAATTCAGCCCCAATAACTAATTAGTAGCAATATTAGAGACCAGTCAAACCGGGACGTCGGATTCCGTTGAGTTCCGATATTAGGATCCTATCGGATTCCAACACTACGGGTCCGTTGGTTGATTCGTTTCCCGGATTCCGATAGGATTTCGTCGGATCTGAGTCGATCCTATTGTCGGATTGAATCAGAGATGCCAGATGGGTTGGGTCGTCACCGCTACCCACCGGGTTGGGCGACCCATGGGTCAACCCTAACCCAACCCAATGTAGTCCTCCGGTAATTTGAGAATTTTAAACCCTGACCCATCGGTCAAGCTTAACGTATGAACCCAATCGATCAACCCTCGGGTTACCCTTGGGTTAGCCCATGAATAATATATATTGTAAAATCAATCACAAAAAGGATTTTTAATGCAGATGTTGTTACAATACAGCATAGAGCATGAATCATCTCTTCCATATTTATTATTTATTTGATCGCATAATCCAGCTCAACACACAAGAAGTAGAGCACTGCAGGGTGCAACATTTTTGTAACCTGCCCTGTAGACATTTGTGTACACCCTGCCCTGAGATTTTTTATGATAACCTGTAACCTGCCCTGCCCTGCTATTTTTAAAGTACGGAAATGTTCAGAATTTTCTATCAATTTTCAAAAAATTAATCTAGTTAGATGCGCATGAAGCTTTAATCCGATAAAATAACATTAAATTTCTTCAAGATTTCTAATAGAAAATATTGCATAAACAAAATTAGCTAAAATCAATATCATCAACGATCTTGTCTTATGTGTGAGTGCATTAGCCTCACTAAATTTTTTTTTCAAAT
>OENM01001240.1:23253-40207 GCA_900239745.1 Rotaria magnacalcarata | reverse complement strand
CAGATTCGCCTGGCCTGGTCGTAACAGACCAGGCGCCAGGCCAGGTCAGGCCGGAAAATAGTGGCCTGTTGGCATCTCTGGTGGGGACGTCCTATAGATTGAAATGAGACCAAACTTTTTGAAAAAATAAACAAATTCAATGGCATGAGACGAATGAGAACATTGCTGGAAACGATTTCAAACAGAATTGATACATTCTTTCGTTAAAACTATTGTTTTTGAAGTAGATGATAACTTTAACCATCGGCTTTCTTCATTAAAATAAACTTTCACATGAATCCTATCGAGTTTTTCAAAGGACTTTTCAGAAAAATAAAAACTACTGGAGCAATCTGCATAGATCAAAAAAGAATTTTTGTAACAAAAAACGTATATGTATTATCATCTCTTGTAGGAATTTTTGAACAAGTTTCATCCAATTCGGAGCGCTGATCTCCAATTATACTTAAATATACGGCAACATTTTTAGATGAAAACTATTTTGTATTTGATATTCAACATATGTAATCTGTAGCTAAAGCACTGTAGAGCGATGATATAATCTATCAACAAGACAGTGGGATGCAGCTTAGAAATCCAATATCAGTAGTTTGGTATAATAATGCTGAATATTTTATTTAAAATCATAAATAAACTTCACACAGTCTTAATCTCAATGTTTTCAATTGATATTTATTCAAGAAGCTCTTACTGATAAAATAAAATGCCACGTGACAACACTTAAACCAAAGTTTTTATTGCTTGAAAATGTAAGATAAGAAATGCGCCACACATATCAATAAATCCGTTTACTCACTATGCCGATAATTTCCCTGAAATAAAGAATGTTTTTTGTCGGAAATACAATGAGAACTCATTAAAGAAGATTTTCTTGGTGAACTATAGATCATTGAAATTGTATATTTTGATATACTTCGTTTTTTAATAAAACATATTGAACGATAAACAAGATAAAATGACAATTAACTCCTTTTAGTTTGCTTTTGTGATACTCACCGAACAACTTCCAGTTCCGCCACCGATGACACCGACACATAACTGTTTATTCGTATCATTCATAAAAGGATGACACTCTGGTATTGAAGAATCATAAATTGATAATGTTGTCTGAAGTAACACACTTGAAGATTCACCCTCATTCGTCAGCCCCCAACCTGCACGGGCAACCTTTGTCCCGGTAACTCCAATATAGCTGTATCATTTGTAGGTAAGTAAATTGGCGGATAAGATTTAATATCGATCG
The DNA here is from genome assembly GCA_900239745.1 of Rotaria magnacalcarata. Taxonomy (NCBI): domain Eukaryota; kingdom Metazoa; phylum Rotifera; class Eurotatoria; order Philodinida; family Philodinidae; genus Rotaria; species Rotaria magnacalcarata. The sequence continues at coordinate 38,964 of OENM01001240.1, read as the reverse complement.
ATTGATTTGGTTTAAGAAGTACTATGTCGTCCGGACTGCCATCAACCAATGCGTACAAAGGATGATTTATAACTGCACTTATTGTTCGATACTCGACACGATCAGTGAGATAATGATTTCCAATAAAGACAATGCTGTCGTAAAACAAAAATGTTAAAAAAGCAATGAGTTGCTGATATCACATAATTAGCATCGATCACTGAACCACCACAAAAATGTCCCAGTAATGGGTGTTGAAGTGACACGATCTGAGTAAAAATTTAAAAAAAACACGATTTTCTCAAAAATTAATCATACCCATGGCCAGCTATGAGGTCGTGCTTCGGTATCATTAATTATTTTTGTACTCGATAGATCATTTGGTTTTATACTGGATTGTCCACAAGTAAATGCATGAATAATTGGAAAATGAATCATTATAAAAAAAAGCATGTTCGATACATCAGAATAGTATGTTGTCACTTAATTAAAGTAATGATCAATAGGTTAAATGAAAGTAATAGTTCGAAGAAGATTTGTAGTATGGTGCGTACAAAAAACCTGTGGATATTATCAGCTTTACATTTTATCACCATGTTTGATAGTTACACATGCTCACGGCCATATTGACGTTTCTTATCATGGGCGCGCAAACACTTCCCTAGTCAACTCTCCATAGAGGAATCCCCGGGGACTCACGACAGGGACTCCCCAGGGATTTCGTTATTTTGTGGGAACTCCCTGGGGAGTAGCCGGGGGAGAGTGGATTAAGGTTGCATAGTATCTGCTAAGAGAATTGGAAGAAAAAAGTCAAAATAAAAGCAGCTCCGTATATGTATATAGTTAGACAAATAAAAGCTAAAAGTGTTGACTCTTCCGCTTTCTTCAATGAAGAGAAACGGCAAATATATCATAAAAGAGGAAGATAGCAACATGGGTAAAAGGATTTTAACTCTCTTGGCTGTTTCCGAAATAGTCATGCTTATATCTAATAGACCACCTCAAAAACTGGACATAGATCGACAGACAGGAATAGCGTCGGGCGGTTCAGTTCTATTGAGTTGTTTTTAAATCGGTCGATTTCCAACGATTTCTGTTGTTCTACTATATAGGTTAGAAATTAGCATCATCGCCTCCTCCTTTTCCACAAACAATGAAAGAAGTTTTCATTAACAGATAGAGTTCTCGGTTTGTGATGGATCCGGGGCACAGTTGAGATTAAAACTGGTTCAGTCATAACTCGAGTTATAACCAACGCACTAATTCAACTTGATCAAGTTTTTGATTCGTTATTTTAACAAATTAAGTGGAAATTGTATTTCTTTTCATGTATAAGATACATTACAAAATTAAATTGATGAACTTTCATCGTTCTTTATCGTTAAAAATATTTGCATTTATGCATTATTACTATCATAATTTTCGAAATATTTATTAGTTCGTTAAAAATCGTTTTATTAGCTTCTACAATTAAATAAGTGCAGCATTTTTTACTGAGGACCAGTACGACTTCTCTCACGTTGATGATCACATTTAAAATGCTAAAATCCCAACATTTTAATCACACATATATATAGCAAGCATACTTTCGAATGGAAGCATGTATGCGTAAAACTTTTCTGATACAGTAAATTGGCAGAGTATTAAAGCAATCATGGCTTTCTAAACAAATGAGTCTCGTTCTAACGTTCCATTAAGTTAGAATCTTGAATTTCACTGACAAAAAATTGGCTTTTGATTATACTAGTCAAGGTATTTGCTCCAGATCTTTCAACGTTTGCGACTAATTGATAGTAGTCGGGCCTCTCTTTATTCTTGCGATTTCTTCGAATATCTTCCCTCGCTCGTCGTTATAAAGAGAAAGATCGAAAGCAGTATAATGGCGTGTTCATAAAAGTAGTGATCGACGTATGCGATTGAAAAGAGTACAATTATTCAATTGGTAGGCAGCATTGTATAGTAAATGTTTAAAAAACAAATTTTAGATATGATTATCATTTGAAAAAATAAGAGATGGAATAATGCAATCGCAGTTTTTGAATGCTGTTCTTAGGTACACGCGTTTCGACTACCAGTATGGGTCATACGAAAATAAAATAGAATGTATTACACTTTCTTTCAAATTCGATATTCAAATACAAGTAAGTGTAACTTTTTCATGCATCTACCAGTCAACTATGCAAGAAAAATATATCGACATGAAGTTTTTAACAACATGGAGGGATGAAGTGTATTTGCTTTCATTTTCTCTGTCTTACACATCAAAATAATTGCAATTTACGCTTAATTTATTGAAACAACCAATCAAAGATTTGATCAAGTTGAATCAGTTAGCTGGTTATAGCTCAGATTAAATGTTATAGCTATTCTAACTTTTTGCCGTTTTTCTCAATTTTCAACTTTTGAAAAAGTAGTTCTAACCCCCACACTGGTCTCGTAGAGAGAAATTCAAATGATTCTTCGCTTCTGGATTACTCAGTAGAACTCCGTTAGAAAACATGCGATCTTAGCCTACAAACGATTTCACACATGGAACAATTGCCGAATGGCGATTGAAGAACTACAATAGAGCAATATTATATCATACGCAAAAGTGAAGAATCGATTTTTTTTCCTTTTTCTTTGTATTTCAATTTTCCGCGCATCGCTAACACATGTGAAATAACAATCAATGTCTCGACTTGTGTATATTAATCTATAATTGAATTATAAAATTCATTGAGGCAACATTAATTGTATAACTTGACCAGGTATTACAGCCGATATAGACTCAATAGGAAACGTTGGTTTCTCATTTTCAAGACCATAATGATAGACAAAAACTCGCCGTTGTGTACTCGTTGTTTTATAAAAACTTAAAATTTCATCAAAACTAGCATGTTCATAGGTACTTCTTTCGCGACCATCAACTAAAATTGTTGGTGCTGTCCAGAGAAATTTAAAAAATTCTTCATTGAAACCAGAATCTCCAGAAAAACCCAGAATTGCTTGATCATTTTCATACAGAACAAAGCCACCACATAGTTCACTGTGTTGACTTCGCTGAACACGTATTTTTAATTTTGAATTCGGATCTCCTGAATCAAGTTCAACAACTTGTGATTCATCGCACATGATCCATTTTACATTTTTTAAAAGATCTGTTGTTGACGATTCAAGTTCAGCACAACGATGTTGACGTAGACGCGATTGAACGCCTGTATAGCAATAGACTTGAACAACGGATTTTAAAGTTTCATTGGCAATATACACAGGTAATTCTCCGCTATGATCTGTATGATTATGAGAAACGAATATTTGCCGAGGTGTGACATCAGATTTTTCTAAATATTTTTGAAGGGCATAAATTGAGCCAAGACCAATATCAATGAGAAGAATACATTCTTTTGTTGATCGTCGTAGAAGAGCAAATGAACTGCTTGCTTGATTCGAATAGACAGCAGTAGCACCTTTACCAACACCCAAACAAATAATATCATACGATGAAATTCCTTGTACGACCTAAGAAAGAAATAAGTATTAATCAAAAAATAAAGGTTTATTCTGTTGAGATTTACAACATGCAAAACATACTTTTACATTGATATCTTCAGTGGGCCGTCTATCGCTTTGTGATAGTACATCAATAGAATCTTCTAAGGACATGTTAGTTCCCATTTGTTTTTATAGAATGAAGTATGACAATCGAAAAACAACTTGTTGTTATGATATTTTAAACGAAAACTATCAATATCGATAGTAACTATAATATTTGAATGTCATGCAGCTGAGACGACATAAAATATGATTCTCTTTCTTTTTTTCTCTTTTTTTCTTTTTTGTTGACATATTATTTTTCATAATGACATTGACTCTTACTCACGATGACTGGGGTTCGAAACGTAATACTAAAAGAAATCTGAATTCAAATGTCTCTAGCTTCTAATGATTTTCTCACACTTTATGTATCAATTTAGATACAGACACCTATGCTAAATTCAAATAGAATAATTCGCACTTTTTGTAAAACAAAAATTTTTAAATATCTAATTGAATTCAATTTAAAACTGCTTTCTTTAATAACTATTATTCGCTAAAATCACACATGATAACTACACTTCCTTTTGGTACTTGACAACAGTAAAAATAACTCAATGTTCGCAATCTATGTTTACGAGCTGTTGGAAAAAACAAAAATGATAACATTTGTATTTCGTGTCGTTTTGTCTGATTGTTTATGATTTTTATTTTATTTTGCATAACAATATAGTAGATCATCTATACGTTGAATTATATTCTTTATTACGATTACGACGCAATTGAAATTCTGATAGAGACATCTATCTATCAAATGCTCTGAATGGTAAACTATTTGATAAATCATAATCGTTTGTTAACAAAGATGATAAAAACTGGATGCGGTTGTGGACGAGGGCAACAGCATGAATGATGAAGGCAGAAAAAAAAGTCGTTTTCTAACGAGCATTATCCTATTGTCTAAAGAATAAGCATTATTGCATGTAAATTTCGTATATTTTAGATCTCAAATGTATCTATATCAATTCGAATGATTAAAATTATCAATAAAAATATCTTACAAACGATAGAATTTAACCGAAACCAAGCATGAGTACTGAAGACAATCTTTCTACTGAATTCAGTCCAAAAACTGAATCAATCGACAAAGAACAACGTCGATTACTACTACTCAATGACTCGAATTATGGCATAGTTCTTTGTTTTCTTGAAAAATTTCGATCTGTACTCGATCTACCAAATTATTCATTGCAACGTCTTGAAGATCATCTGATAAATTATGAAGAACGTAGTACGTGTTTTTTGAATTTTGTTTTTGAACAATAACTATTTTGACAAAAAATATTTAGATGCTGTTCCAGCACGTCTTATTGATTATCATTTTATTCTACTTAAACGATTATCATTAGCTAAAAATACTCAACGAGAAAAATTTGATTCGATTATAACTAAAGTAAGACGTGATTTTCATTTTTGTTGTTAACCTTTTACGTTTGCTGTTTAGTTTGCATCCCGATTTGATCTAAACGATGGTGATCATTTGGCAGCAGCAGGCTATTTACAAGCTGAAATTAATGTTAAAATTCGAATTTTAAAAGTAAATTACGATTAGCAATTCACTTATTTTCATCACGAAATTTTTTTATTTTTTTCAGAATTTACTGGAAAGTCAATTCGATTTAAATCAAACATTTAGAAATACGCTCGTAGATAAAGCAGCAAGAGAAATAAAATCAGCACCATTAGGTCGTGATCGTTTTGGAGTTTCCTATTGGCTTTTCGTGGTATGCGTGTCTCTTTAAAGATTATATGAATCAAACTTATTTTTCAATGATATAGGGAACTGATTGTTTTGTACGTTTATTTCGCGAAGACGCTGATATCGATCGAGGATGGAGTAATGTTGCTAAGTAAGTCAATAGAAATATATAATTAGAAAGTTATCAGTACGATTCTTATGGAAATAAATGTTTGACACATATTTCTTCGTTGTGTTTTCGTCTCATGAGACATACAGTCAGTAGTTAGGTCATAGATTACAACGAGTCGCCTATCAGTGTTGTCAAAGATCTTTGTTTTTGATCGTAGTGTTCATATGTTGTTGTTTTTTTTTCTGTTCTAGAGATCGGGATGAACTAGAAAATTTTATAAAATTATTAATTACTGATTCTGTTGTTTGTGAAAAATTTGCCGGTAAGATAAATTAGAACTTCAATCTCCGTTTTGATGACGTTTTTCTTTTGTACAGATTGGGCGATTGATTATGAACCATTTTCTTGTTTGACACCTTCGAATGAATTTCAAAAACTTTATTCACCTTCCGTAACAGAGATGAAAGAAGAAGAGGAAGAGTATGCTGAACCCATGGCAATAGAAGATGAAAAACCCGATGAATCAACGAAAAAAAGACGTGGCCGACCGAAGAGCTCGGCTAAATCAATAAAATCTCAAATTGAAATCGAAGTGAAACACGAAGAAGCAGCTGATATAACATCAACGGACGATGAAACACTTGAAGATCCTGTCCAACGAAAACGTGGCCGACCAAAAGGCTCTATAACACCAGTAAAAAAAGAAATCAAACAAGAAGTCGACGAAGAGAAAATTGAACCAACACTCAATGATGATGAAAAGCCAAATGAACCAATGAAAAAGAAACGTGGACGACCAAAAGGTTCGATAAAATCATTAAATAATGAAAAAAATCCGATCAATGTAGAAATAAAAGAAGAAAAACAAGAAGCTTCATCAATATCGAATGCTCATGAAACATCTAATGTATCAATAAAGAAAAAAACGGGAAGACAGAAGAGCATAACAAAGCAGCTGATCGATGCCGATATAAAGTCAGAAGATATTGAAATGGCACCCAATCGTGATGACAATCTCAATGAATCGATGAAGAAAAAACGAGGACGACCAAGAAGTTCAGTAAGATCAATAAAAAACGAAAAGACTGAAATCGAAACAGAAGTAAAAAATGAACCCAAAGAAGAAGCAATAACACCCACACCCGCACGCCGAGGTCGAAAACGTAAAATTGTTACTGAAGAAAACAGTAATGATGAAGATAATGATACTCAAAATGAAGAATCCTTCGGCGACAAAGAAAATCTTTCTACACGTCGATCAGCACGACCACGAAAATCAGTAACCACTGAGTCAATGTCTACTGGCAATTCAAAAACGTCTTCACAGGTATGATGTTGTCTTACATAGGGAAACAAAGCTACACAATCTCTAATACATGCTTAGATAATCTTATACACGTAAGTGTTGAAACTTCCTCGTTCAGGAACACAGGAGAAACCGCCAGGTGCGTTTCCATAGCACCGTCCGGCTCCTTTTCGAGAAACTCCAATGACTGAAACATGTTCTAGTAGAATTTCTGATTTGAACAAAAGCTCTTCATATGATTAATTTGTAAATCTCTGGAGATACATAACTTTAGAAGGAGCGAGTCAATTATTGCGTTTGATACTATACTAAATGGAGAAAATAATAGATCGATTGTCTTGCTAGAGTATTAAACATATTTTATTTTCCTGGCAGGCGCAGTAAAAAGTTTATAAAAAAAAGCTTTTTATTTAGGTTCCAGCAGGTAAACGAAAACGTTCAATGAATGGCAAAAGCAAAGCGTCCAATGATCCTGCAACATCAGCAAATAGTAATAAATCAGGCCGCTCTCGTCGTCGACGTAAAGCAACATCACGACGAAATCTAAACGATGATTTTTGTTTTTCAACATCAAGTTCCGACGAACACATTGATTATCTATCCGACGATGAATATAACTCGGATGATTATTTACCTAATGCAGCTGAAATAGCGAATGATGATAATTTCTTTGAACTTGATGAAGATAATAATGCAACTGGCGAGCAATTACGTTCTGCTAAAACTGCACAAGCATCAACCATAATTACAGCATGTAAGATATGTTTTAAAAGTGATCGCCCAGAAGTTTTATTATTATGCGATGATTGTGACGATGCTTATCATCTTGAATGTTTACGACCTAAACTTTTATCAGTACCCGATGGTGATTGGTATTGTCCGTTGTGTGAACATAAAAAATTGTCAAATCATTTAATTGAAAAACTAAAAGAATTATTAATTAATTTTAATATCGTCGAACAAAATCGTACGGAATATAATATGAAGAAAACTCTTGAACGTAAAATTAAAGCAAAAGAATATTCAAGTGATGAAAGTATAACGGCATCGGAATCTGAACAGGAAAATCTCGATGATAATCTTCATGCCGATGAATCGATGTTATCAATCAGTCAAACAAATGAAAATAGTAATGTTTCATCGTCTTATATCGATGATTCAACGAAAAATATTAGCCAACGTGGTCGACATCGACGTACACGTTTTGATATGAACAAAATGCTTCACGATGATGAAGAATCCAACGATGATTCTGATAGTGGTGGTGGTGATGATGATGAATATGTTGAAAGCACAACACAAATTACAAATTTTGATTTACAAATACCGAAAAAAATGACACGTCTTCTGAATCCACGTTATCGTTCAATAGCAAGAAATGATCAACAATTAAAACCGAAACCTATTGCACCACGTGTAAGTTAACTTTTGTTTTTCTACGAAAAGGAAAAAAAATTGTTTCTTAATTTAGTTTCATCCAACAACAACAACTGATATAAATGGTAAACCGACGGCGACAATAATCTATAGTAATGGCCATTTGAATCCGCACCAAATGAGACCAATTATAGCAAATTCTAATCAAACATTAAAAATTGTACGCCGATGGAACGATGTTCAACGACGTAATAAATTTCGCATAAGTAACATGCAAACAATGAATGAAACAACATCAGATTGTGCTGATGAAAATTCAGTATTCTGTCCGGATGATGCATCACCACCTCGTTCCAATGAAAGTCGTACCAATAGTGATATGAAAGATGATGATTCAACGATTATTCGTTCGAAAATAACTTTAGTTCAACCGGCTAATCTATTACCAATGTATAAAAGTTCAACGAAAAATATTGTTTCAAAAAATGAAGTTAATTTTGATCGGCTCACTCGTGATATTCAGTATGCAGTGAGTGAAGCAAATACTTTATCGGCAATGCCTAAAACTATGTAAGAGACTTCTTTTTGTTTTTCTACTTCAAATCATTTTTCAATTATTTAAAGGGATCAACAAAATGTTAAACGTATTCAAAAAACAAATTTTTCGCCATATTTAACTAAAGTTTCAGTTCGTCCACTTCCACTGCTATTACCAAAACCGGTCGGCGCTGGATACAAAATTTTTAAATCAAAAGATTCACCAAATTCCTCATTGACTACTGCCGATCTTTCGAATATTATTCTTACACCGTCATCATCATTTTCGTTGCTTGATGCGAATGATGAACAATCGACATCAACAATGAATACTTAACATTTCTTTTTCTCTTCTGTAATACACACTTTCGCTCTCTCTCTCTCACTATATCGATGTGTTTTGTTTCTCATGCACGTTCTTTGCTTTGTACGCTTAATCTAAGTCAAAAAAGACACTTTTTTGTTTGTTGCTCCAGTCATGAAATGACTCTGTTGTATGTGTGCGTGTGTGTTTATTTCATGGTAAATAATAGAATGAAAGATAAATAGAAAAATACTCTTGTTCTAGGCATTAAACATTCAATATATTATCAGACATAGGAGATCGATTTACAATAATCGATAGTCTTGAAAATTGACCATGAAAATTATTCTACGTGTACCATTAGAGTATTATTATGACGGTGTATTGCATTCGTCCTACCTTTTAATTGAATGAAATGATTCGTCTGGGGAATAGGAAGAAAACTGATTGACAAAATTCGCCTCAAAACATTCTACAGATGTAAACCTTGCCAAGAATAGTTTACTATACAGGATCTACACATTGCTCATATAGATCTTTTTTGCCCAAACGTGCATATGCAAAGCTCTTCTTCTACAATAGATGCACGTGAGTATAAGTTTAAACGGCTCTCATTGTCATTTTACGAGAATTATGAATATGTTCGATAGCAATGCAAATTCTCTAGCATAGCTCATTTTATTGTGTTTTAATCGAATTTGATTGATTATCGAAACTAACAGACCCAATCAATGATATCAACACACCGACTTATATTATTTTGTTATGGTGAGCGCGAAGGGAGTGGTTATAAGATAGCTCTGTATAAAAATCAATGTATGAGTATTTTGATTTTCGTTTTTAAATTTAAAAAAAAANAAAAAAAAACAGCAATGAACTTCTTTTAAATTTAATCCATTATTTCGAGCTTTAAAAACATTTTAGACACAGAAAAATACAAGAAATAACAAAAGAAAAGAAGAAGAAGAAGATTCATAATTGTTTGCAACATGACAAAATGCAAATGTATTGTTTAAGCAGATAGAGTTATTGTCTAGGAGCCACTTATTCAATAGTGATTTTTACTCCTCGATGAGTGAGAAAAGATGTAAAATATTAAATAAAAAAGAACAAGATACAGAGAATAGACAAATGTTTACATTTCAGTCAGTACTTCTGATCATAAATGCCAGAGAAAATAAATAGTGATGACAATAAACACCTTTCTGGTTAACTTATCGTTAATAAATACGAATGAAAATGAATTACATCAAAGAGCAACATGCAGTTGCTTTTTGTGAATCAATTAGTTTTTGATCAAGATTATCAAAGTATCGATCAATTGAACTTAACAGTATTTTTACTACATAATCTCCAAATGAAAAAGGAACTTGTCGTCCTTGAACCTAAAAATAAAAAAAACAAACAAACATTAACATACAATCTCTTTCTAAAACAGATATGAAAATAAGAGAATAACATGAATTAACACAATTCTTTTAAATACCCGCCAGGCTTCTTTTCTTTCGGATCGATAATCATCGCATACATCTAAATAGGGTATCGTTTCATCCCATCGATTTAAATATCCAACAGCTTGATCATCGTCGGTACATGCACAGAAAGTTATCAAAATTCGATCAGCCGCTTTTCTTTCATATTTAAGAACACGTTCTAATGTTCCAATGTCAGTTTTGCCATAATCATCGGTTGGTTGTCCATCGGTAGCGATAATAATCAGAAGTTTACGTTCAAGAATTTCGTTTTGTTTAGCTTGAAGTATTTGTCGAAGTACACGTGTTATTGGTGTTAGACCTTTGGGTGGACTATCGAAAGTAGGGATCAGCTCAGATGAATGTTTAACACGTAACATTGGAGGGCGATTAAGAAAATAAATATCTAATCCATCAGGATCAAGTACAGAACTGATGTCAACAGTGGTAGATACAATTTGTTTTAACTCATCCCAACGTGTAGAATGTTCGGCAAAAGCATTATCAGTATCTCCTATAGTTACAAAGAAAAAGAAAAGCAAATCCAATGACCTTTCTTGATCTAAAAGTAACAAGAGATTAGTTACCGACTGCAGTTCCCATCGAACCTGAATCATCGCATAGAAAGACAATTTCATAACCTTCAAGTTGCCATAGACGAGATGCAGATTCATTACTTATTTCGTATCTTGCTGCAATCTCTGCAAATTTCTGCATACGTTCTTCAGTTGTTGTCATTGCATTAGGAATTAATCCAATATAATTTGGATCTGTGCTTGATGGTAATGGAGCCGTAGGAGTAATCATACTAGGATGTTATAATAGAATTACTTTTATGTATATAATTAACGTTGTAGAAGATCGTAGTACAAAGCACTTATCTAAAAACAAAGAAATCCTCATTTAGGCCACATCGGTAGAAAAGGTGAATGAAGAGAGAGAAAAAAGGTTTATATTTATATGGAAGTACGTTGGGCTGCTGTCTTCCGTTAGCTCCATGGTTCTCGACGTCATCATTAATTTCTGCAACCTACTATTGACATTAGGAACGTATGATTCTTTTGCGAATGCAACGACGTGCAGCATAGTGTTGCATATGTTTCATTATGCATTCCTTTCACGATTAATCACTATTACTCGAGCAAAGAAGCAACGATTTTTTTATTTCCGTTGAATCCTTTGAACGGAAAAAGAAGTGTTAGACTATATTGACAAACTAATCAATATGTGGCTAACTCAATTGTCTCTTGTCTTGAGTGAAGAGAGAATAGAAGCAAAAAAAAAGAGATAGAGATGATAACCCAAAACTCTGAAGCAACCAATAAGATGACACTAAAAAAACGATCGAAAGAATATAAGCAGTTAAATGTTTAGTAAAGCGAAGTCAATTGTGAAAAATAAAAGTTAGATCTGATATAGACGGAAAAAAGAATCATAGTGACAAGTGTCTCTCTATACAACAATGAAAATATAGTCAGTATTCTCACAGTTTTAGATCTCCTCTCATGTAAACAATGTATTTTAAGTACTCAAACAAAGCTTAGATTCTATTCTAGCAAGGTCTATTGTTGTAGACTTATAGATCAAGTGACCAGCGTTTTCTAAATCTTGGCGTCTATTGAGTAGTCAGTAACAAGAAATCTAAACTCCATAGCGAGTCTATTTTATTAAAACAAGGGAAACATAGAGTTTCAAATGATGTGCTGTAGTCTTTTCTTAATTGAATAGCACACAACTGTGGATCCAACGAATCGATCATTTGATTTATCAGCAGCAGGCATAATTAAAGAGAATTTGGAAGTAAAATAAGTTTCCGTCACGTCTTCATTTGTCAATTCTATGGTTTGTAATTGACAAACGTATGCATATCTTCCGAACGACAAAAAATGAGAATGTCTTGAATATTCTTAAAATATTCAACGCGTTGAATATCCTTTTCCACTAAAGTCAATAAAACTGACTTTCCATTTATTGTTAAATGTCTTAGACAGTCTAACACAATTCTATTTTAATATATATTCTGCATCATTATATTTCAATTCATATGGGAAATGATATAACCTCGAGCAACAATCTCGTTATTGCATTTGTGACAATAATCGGATTGACTAATCAACACATAAAAACAGAGATTTTTCTTCGCAATGATTCACAATATCTAGGTTGATACGCATGTTCTAGACGAAAAATTAGGTTATATTAATGAAAAAATTCGTTTAAATTCTTCGAATTCTAAAGTTAGAGGATTTGATTCTGAATACTGTTAGATTAAAAGATCAATACGTCACTTGTAACTATCGTTTAGTAATTTAATTGCCCTTTTAAGATTATAGGACTCAACGAATACGCCATACATCATCAACTAAATGTCTTTCACCGTCTGAATTATCGGAAATTACAACCAACATGTCGAACAATAAATATAATGAAAAACTAAGCCGATAGATGAGCGTTGTGTTTTATAACTCGATACCGGATGCTATATCCTTTTCTTCTGAGACAGTTAGTCTAAAAGGAAGTATATTTTTCTACTCGAAAAAAACTAGTGTCTGAAAACCTCACGAAATAGATTGTCTCAGATTCTTCAGAAGAAACATGAAAACAGCACATTTTTCGATTATTCTCTGCTTTCACATTCGAATTTGAAAGGATCACAAAATAGATTTTAATACTGTAAAACACAGGTCTTGTAGATGATTAAAGACTCTCGGAAATCATTAAAGACGAACTGCTATAGTTTGTTCGGTAGTTGAACAGCGAAATTACAAGAGTTCTTACTATTTAGTGTCTAGAATATAATGATTAGTGGCGGTTTTAAATTATCTATGACAAAATGAAGAAGAACTAGATCATCAGATGGGAACATAGATAAAAAATAAAATAAGCTTTCTTACATTCTATCAATATCGCATTTTTGAAAGTCTTCCAAAAGAAACATTGTATTAATAATTACAAATATTGAGGGAAGAATAGAAAGAAAAATATCGAATAGAACTAGGGCGAATGATGTTTGTTCGCGTGTTACTAATAAGAAACAGACTTAAATAGTATAAGAGAAATACTTCTTCAACTGGGACTCTTATGTTTCTCGTTTAATGATTGAAAAAACTGATCATAGAGAGGAATCAGACGTTGGGTAGAGAAGATATTTATGTGGATTAAGCAAAAGTCGAAAAAATGCTAATATGTGCAATGATATGAGAAAATAAAATTGACATTTCTAGGCGCGTATCCGAAATATTGATGGCATTTTTAGTCGGAAAATGTCAAAAAAACTAGATGAATACATAGATAAATTGAATTTTCTTAATCTTTATACAGCGAATTCTACCCTTTTGTAGGCTTGCTACTATTAAAACAACAGATATTGTCGGATATTTGAAATAAGTTACGATAGTAGTCAACGATAAAGTTCTAAGCTGAATAGCAATGCTTTTATTCAGAGTGGCTACCCTCTACGGGAGCGTTATGATTTTATTAAGAAATGAAAAATAATATGATGGATAATATTTCAATCATATTGTTAAATGATGCCTAACAAGAAACATTGGCTAATTTAGGCCACAATGTGCTTTTAAATAGTAACTACTGTGTAGATCTCTTGAAATTAAATAGTTTTTAATTGTATGATCATAGTATTTGATAAGCGTGGAGAAAAAAGATTGAGAATATTCTATGGTTGCATTCTGTTGCTACTGTGATGTAATTGGAATCCATATTAGTTTATTGCTGATTAATACAACCTTGTTTCACACATAAGTGCACATTCGAACCAAGGATTTGTCAACCGTATTTGTGCACGTCATAGAAGAAAACAAAACAAAAATGTCTGATATAATATCTAACAAACTGAAAGAAAATTCTAGGTTAATATTGTCGATGTTTAATTTACAATTCTGAAAAGAGGAATAAGAAATTCAAACTACTAAAGAATTAAAGTACTAAGATGTCTTTAGACAGACAACATGCAACAGTTAAAAGAACGACTATAGTCTATTAAGATAGATCAATGATGGATAAATATCTTGTAAATATTTTCTAATGCCTATTTCCAATTTTTCTCTTGTCAAAACTAGAATTTAGTTTAATTGAGAAATTTCCAACAATTGTTTAGAGTTCGTTCGCTTGAAATGTACAACGATGACTTTACTTCTAGATTATCTCTTTTTTTTGTTTTTAATTAAATAATCATCAAAATCATTCTAAATAATTTTACTTGTAAAAGGTTTTCATATTGATACTATATGCCATACAATGAGGATATTCTATTGAATTTGTATTGAACACATTCGAAATGTTTTTGTGTATTTCTTATTTCGGACACATTTTATGAATACTCGAGCAATAATTACAATATATATATCTGAAGCATATAAAGAACAGCTGCGCAATGAATGTAATTGTAAATCATAGAACGTGATCAGAAATCGAAAACATGAGTACTTTGTTGAGAAACTATTATTTCATCTGTTCAGGTCATTAGTACTTGTGACTCTAATTCGATTTAATAATAATTCATAAATTATCATAATTATTATCTTACTTGACATATTAGACGAGTGAGCCGTAATTTTTCTTGGTTATTAAAGTGAAAATTCTACAAATGATCTATCTATTTAATCGTTGACATGATGTGACTATCCGTAAATTCAATATTGATGGATATCTCTACTACACACACTACGGTACATATGTTGACATTTTGTGTTGTTGAGTACGTTTTGATTTCAACTCATCATCATCTGTAACGCATCGCTTCTGTTTGTTCCTAACATTAATTACAGTTTTTCAGTAATAAATGTAAATTCGTATGAATTATGAAAGGAAATGAAAAATACATAGGACACACTTTCTTTTGTGATAACATATACCGTATGCTGTGAGCATTTGATTTGATGATGAAAGGTAAAAAATAATTAGAAATCCTCTCATTTGTGCCAACAGTACCACTGTAACATATTTCAAGGACATGTCGATATATCCTTTGAAGTTATAAGTAGATGTAGTAACGGTAGATTTTTAGTAAAAGTTCATCAGTATGATTGTTGTGTTTTGTAATGTTCATGCACTCAATCGATTCCATGATCACACAGTTACTTCAAAATTCATATTATAAAATGGTGTTGAATTGCATGTGAGCAACTTGGTTTTTCATTCGAAGTACATTAGTGATTTTGCACTTTCTACTAAAAATAAAATATATCAAATACTTATGGCTTTATGCTAGAATGTATGTGTATGCTTGCTTCGATTATCAAGTTTGATTGTTTAGAACAAACGATTTAAAAAAGAATAATAGGATAAAAAGATTTTAATAATAATGTACAGTACTTACGTTCTACCTCGAAG
>OENM01001240.1:0-21943 GCA_900239745.1 Rotaria magnacalcarata | reverse complement strand
ATCGATCAAAATATGGCACTTTAGCTAAAAATACTGATTTTTTCGAAAATCTTGGAAAAGTAATTTTAACCCGGATTCGCCATGTTAGCTGTGCTGACTTTGAAAACGATTGTGCTGAACTCATAATGAAATTCTGCGTCGAACGATGCTAATTTTGAATGGGGTTGCCGGATAAATTTGCGGGTCAGGGTGTGGGGTGGAGTATAGAAGAGCCTGTATGAGTTAGGTGAGATTAGAAAGCCTTTTACGGATAACCTTATTCAAAATTAGCATCATTCGATGCAGAATTTCATTCTGAGTTCAGCACAACTAACATGGCGAATCCGGGCTGAAATGATTTTCCCAAGATTTTCGAAAAAATCAGTATTTTGAGCCAAAGTTTCATATTTTGATCGATAACCACCTTCGAAAATCATACCACTGGATTCAGCACGAAATTCTGCATCTGACACAAACAAAACGAACGCGAGCACAGCAGAGGTAGCGAATCCGGGCTGAACAAATCTGAATCGGATGCTAACTTTACTTACGTGCATCATTTCTACGCTAGACACTTCAGCACTTCTTTCAGATCGTGTTTCACAAGAGTAGTATCTTGGTTTTGCAACAATGATCGTATAAAAATATTGAATTTCCGCAGAAACTAATTCTCTTGTGAAAATGTACAGAGTACTTGACTTGATAATAAAACTATCTTAGTTTCATTGGTTTCTCATAGTTATAGTATTATTAAAAAATGGTTCGTGAGCAAAAATCTATGAATTAATTTTTATTATATTGCTTTAAAAATCATTTTATCGGTAGTACATTGATTATTGATTTCTGAAAAAATCGGATTATGAATTTGTTTAAAACATACAATACAACATCAAAATTTATAACATGAGCATAGATGAATACACAAGTATAATTGAAAACAAACAAATATAGAACCTGACCTTGTAGCGTCACTTATGAGATCAAACGATAATTAAAGAATTCAAAAGGATGTTCGAAATTACTAATTTCAAAGAGTAAGAAATGAATGAATTATATATATATATATATATGATTACATTTAAATCTTCATATCCGATACTATATCCGCAAGTGAAACATTGACAAACAGTTTGATAGCATATTTTCTACATTTCAATTTTGGGTCAGATGGCAAAAGGTCATATCTAAGAATAGCTTTAACCTTCTTCGTGCTATGTAATGCGCGGGAGCTTCCATTGGAACGTATAGAAGATTGTTCATACGTAAAAAGAAAATATCTGATGGTATTCATAGAACGCTGTCATGATTTTGTTCAGTTAAGATGTTCGGAAAAAGTTCACATATGAGGATTCTGTCATAAACCCGAATAATAATATTTACATTAATACACACTCAACTCTTTCAAAAAGAACAAATGCTTCTGTTGTTGTCCTCGAAAAGATTTAAAAACAATTATTGTATAATATAAGGCGACTACAAAGTTAGTATGAAATAAAATGACACAAATAAAAAAAGCATGAAAATTATTTGATTCTTATTTACAGGATTGTACACGAACTTTTGCTTTTTGCTTTATTTGTTCGTCGACCTGTGGGACCGCTTGTAGTCACCGGACGTTCATCAAGTGTATCAAACCAACTATCGACAGCACCCATCAAAACTTTAACAACATACTTGAGAAAAGAAAATTTTTCAAATAAAATAAGAATCAATGTAAATATATCTGCGAACATACATCACCAAAACTAAATGGAAAATCTTTTCCTTGAACCTTTTGAATTTCTTGTCTTTCTGATTTATAATCATCGGCAACATCAAGATTTGGAATTTTTTTATCCCAATGATTTAAATATCTAAACACCAACAAACCAATTAATCAACATTCAACAACAAAATTAAGCACCGTCTTACCCAATACATTCATTATCATCTGTGCAAGCAATTATTGTTACTGGAATGCGATTAATTGGATTTCGTTCATGACGAAGTGCATGCTCCAATGATTTTGTATCCTGTTGGCCATTCTCATTTGTTGGCACGCCATCCGTAGCAATCAAAATTAGTAGTTTACGTTCTTGTATTTCAAGTTGTTTTTCTCGTAAAACATGTCGAAGTACGCGAAGAATTGGTGTTGGACCTTTGTTTAAAAAAATAAAATTACTTAGCATACCAAGAAAGAAAATAACCATTTCGAATACCTTGTGGTTGTACGGTAAATACAGCTACAAGTTCATCTGAACTTTTTACATGACGCATCGGCTCACGATTTAAAAAGAAAATATCTAAAAATAGAAAATCTTATCGTGCTCTTTGAGACTAGACTCTTTTACTTACCAATACCATCGGAATCAAAACTGAATTATATGAAATAAAAAGAGAAAATATGTATATAGTATAGTTTAAATAGAGATAGAATATTACACAGAAGCAATATCAACTACGATTGAAACTGTTTGTCGAAGTTCATCCCATCGTGTTGGATTACGATCATATGGACCAGCAAGATCGCCTTTTATGATTAAATTATTTGTCAAAATGCAAATTTATTTTCGAAGAAATAAATTTACCTAATGGTGTATTCATGGATCCGGAATCTAGGAGAAAAATTAAAATATACATTTACTGAAGTTGAGAAATACAATAGTAAATGTGAAGAGATCTATTGAAATTCTTGTTATTCTTTTTTAAAGATGGCGAAAACAACTTCTTCAAGGTCTACTATATCATCATAATAGTACTAGCAGACGCTGAGCTTGAGTGGTTCACTTCCTTTTACTATCGAAGGTCAGAACCTATTTTGTTTTTACTAAGACTACACAAAGAAAAGTTGAAGAGTGCATCATAGTAATGTTGTTCATGAAAATTCTTTGTGGGAGCAAACATCTTAACGACAAATAATATCATCTTATGATGTGCTATGTTAAATACGAATAGAAAATAAAATATTTCCTGAGCAACAGGAAAGCTTTCAAGAAAAAGAGGTTTCTTTTCAATTGCTCTTATAAAACGGTCCTGTTGAGATGAGTGCCCTATTTGAGATTTTGAAAGAGTCTTATCAATTTTACCAGTATAAAATGTTTTTATAGAGAAATATGTGGCCAAACGAATAGAGTGAGGCAGTTTCATGAAATTTTTCAAATTCTGAAAAACTCCACAGTCAACTGTTTGAGATTTTGCCCTATATTAATTTCCTAAACTACGTAAATATTTTATTTGCGAAGAAACTATTTTCTCTTCTGTTTTACAGCCTAGTATTGACATACGAACGTAATCTGTTGATCAATATTTAACTTGGGATATTTTTTCAGTGAGAAAAGGTTGTTTTCGAAAATTATTCGTTCACATAACTTCAATTGATACAAATATCGATAATGAACTTGTTCTATTCTCCGTCAGAGCTGATAAGAAAGGTTTAACAATCAGGATGTTGCCGAAATTTCTTGAGCTAGACATATATAGTAAACGGAAGATTTCTTTTTGTATTATTATTGTTTGTCACGATACATTAGGCTGCGTTCTCTCATGAGAATAGAATTGGAAATTATTTAAAGTAGAAAACATTGTTTTTGTTAATATTGGAATAGTTTAATAATTTATCTTTCTATTTAAATTTCCTAACCGTTAAGTACTCCGAGATATCATTATCCTATTTCGACTTACCATCAACAATAAATACTATTTCATATCCTTCCAATGCTCGCAGTCTTGTTGCAAAGTCTCGATTGATTTCATATCGATTGACTAAATATTGAAATTTTCGTAAACGTTCCTCACTATCAACGGGACCACTTGTTGGTTGTAATGAATTAAAGCCAGTTTGATTTGAATATGGTGGTGGCGGCGATGAAGGTGAAGTTTCAGGAAATTGTTGTGGATACATGTTTGATTACTATTAGGATTTCTAAACGATGAAAAGCAATATGAAATCTTTTTCTCGTTTTTATTGTTCTCACTGTGATATTTCTATCTGACGTCAGAGATAAAAATTTTGTTCGAACGAACAACCGAAAGAAACAAATCTAGAAATATATATATATATACATATGTGGGTGTGTATACATATTTGTTATACAATATTAAGCCATCATGAACAAAGAAAAAGTCAGTTATTGAAGAACATTGAGTCACAATTGATGTCGGCTTTTCAATGATTGTCTCCTTTCTGGCGTCATCACAACGATGAGAGATATGACGACTAAAACTGCAAGAGAAAACAAGCGGGAACCTATCTCTTGCTTACGACCAGAATAATCATTTCATATCTCCTTTTTTTTCTTATTTTCTGACGTAAATGCAACAACAAAAAGCAGACAAGAAAATACAACGTGTACGACCTATGAATTAGGTCTTCCCATAGTAAAAAAATTTATTTCAAAGAAATTTTACAAAAAAAAGGCTTTATACATATTTCGTCATTCAGATATTTATATATATATATATATCTACCATGAGTGATATATCATAGTTAATATTGTTTTTCTAAGAAAATTCATTCAACGAAAGTATATACATCATTCACGTTTAGATGTTGTTCGCGGATTTAGATTCGTTAATAAAAAGAAAATAGTTGTCAAGTGAAAAACGAATCTATAAATAAAGAATTAAATATTTGATCTGATCAACTCATTAAGTATTAGCGCTATAGAAAACGATCAAATTTAGTTTTCTAAAGGTACAAAAAAATTAATTCACTCAAAAACTTTTCAACAATAGCATTCTTATCTAAGATAAAGCGATTAACTCAATAGTCCTAAGGAAAACAATCCATTGTAATAAACACCTTATTATAGGATAGTACAATGAAGCTTTTTTCGTTTGCGGTCAGAATCTTTGTTTGGTCGTCCATAACCATCGGTTACAACTTTCTTTTCATCTAAATCATCAAACCAACTATCCACACCACCCATCAAAATTTTCACAACATACTTAAATATAGAAATAGAAATCGAATAAAATAGAAACTTCTTTTAGTAAGATTATTTTTAAGTAGTTAACATACATCACCAAAACTAAAGGGAAAATTTTTTCCCTGTCGAGCTTGTATTTCTTTTTTTTCATTTCTATAATCATCGACGACATCGAGATTAGGAATTTTTCTATCCCAATCATTCAAGTATCCAATACAATCATCATCGTCTATCATAGAAAACAATAATACTAATAAATTTAATCATAGATTTAAAAGGTTTTTTTTCGTATACCTGTGCAAGCAATAATCGTTACAGGAATACGATTGCTCGGTTTACGTTCATGTTTAAGAACATATTCAAAAGAACGAATATCGCGATGACCTTGATTATCTGTTGGTACACCATCAGTTGCTAGGAGTATCAGTAATTTGCGTTCTGCTATTTCATTTTGTTTATCACGAAGTACACGTCGAAAAACGGGCACGATAGGGGTTGGACCTTTCAAAATTAAATAAAAACAAAGCATTGATTACATAAAAAAAAAGAAAACATTGAAGGATTATTAAACATACCAGCTGGTGGCACAGCAAAAATAGGAATCAATTGTTGTGAATTACGAACATGAAACATGGGTTCCCGATTAAGAAAATAAATATCAACGCCGTCCGGATCAAAAACACTCGCTAGATCGACAACAATCGATACGGTTTGTTTTAATTCATCCCCTATAAACATAGAATTAATATTCAAATATTGATCGATTTCGTCATACATCGAGATGGGAGTTTGTCAAAAGGACCAGAAAGATCGCCTAAAAAGATATTCAATAATTTAATTAACTAAAAGTATATTAGACGTTTAAAATTAAATTACCAAGTGGAGTATTCATGGATCCTGAATCATCACAGATAAATACTATTTCGTAGCCTTCAAGAACACGTAATTTAGTTGCAAACGTATGATTAACTTGAAAGAAAAAGCAAATTTTGTTTTACTTTGCCGCTGAAAAATTTCCTTATATTATAATTAAACTCACTTTCATAACGAGCAACAAGTTGTTGAAAATCTTCCATACGTTCTTCGGCAGGTCGAAAATAACCAACGGATGGTTCATTACAGTGCATGTTGTTCTGATACGGTGGTGGAGCTTGGGATGTTTGAGGATATTGTTGCGGATACATTTTAATGTCTTTTGTATTATCTTCGATTTTATATCACACGATAGAATTGCAAGATTTGATTATCAACCAGAGTATAAAATTATTTATAAAGCTTAGTCATCTAAAAAAACATAAAAAGAATGGCCTGTATTTGCATTGACATACAAGCAATATAGATAACGGCGAAGAAAATTATAGCGCATCCGTTTTTAAACAAATGACTTTTTGTCACTCGATCTACTCGATTGTCATTCGTCTGCATCTTTTAATCATCACTTATATTAATTAATAGCAAAAAGAACAACAATATATTCTACGCAAAAAATCAGCTCACATTCAAGCAAGTAAAATATTCTAAATCAACATTGAATTACTTAAGTCCTGTCAAACAAAATGAATATTTATCTCTATATATAGTTTTACTATCTGTCAATTGTCAATCACGAGAGAAATATTTCTTCATTTTTTCTGTCTATTTATTTTTCGTTAGTAGTACATGAAGATGGGTGATGCGAACAGATGAATAAAGAAAAAGAGCAAAAAAAAGAAAAAAAAAGAGAGCGAGAGAAAAGAAAACTGAGACTTTATGAAAGAAACAAAAAAGACAAAGAAAATCAGGCCGTTCACTACATAGACAAAGAACCAGATCAAGTTAAATAGATTGAAGTTTGACAAAAAAAGAAGCGAACGACAAAGGAAAAACAAAACAAAATCGTTCGTGGATACAAAAAAGACCATGTAGAGCCGAGACAAAAAAAACCGTATGTGTATAAGAGCGAAATGTGCGATATTTATACACATTCTCCTGAGACGCAAAAAAAAGGGAGGAATCATTTAATAATAAAGATGAAAAAAAAAATTATGTACGCATCGATCACTGAAACTATTTCAATGTTTTCCTTTTTCTCTTCACCGTTCTAGTATAAATTCACTTTTCTTTTTTTCCTCTTTCCTTGATAAGGACGTGTGTCACATCTCGTACAAAAAACTCCTTTACAATATATGAATTACACACAAAACATACACAGAGATATTTATAATATGAACGCATCAATTACAGATGATAAACAAAGAAGCTGTACATAATAATGAACCATTTTCTTTTTCCTTTTTGAGCAAAAAAAACCAAATCAATAAGCCAACAAAAAAAGAAATCAAAATATAACAAGAATCTCGTACGATGATGATGATGATAATGATGAATACAGTATTCGGCTAGGCAAGACTAAAACACATCGCCTTAGCCAGGCTGTTTTTCAAAGTAGATATATGTATATATACATATACACAACAGAAAAAAACAGAGTTTTTGACAGTGACCACTGTCACGCTGCAAAAAAAAGAAAGCACACACTAAATGAACAAACAAACAAAATCATCTAACTATAGAATAATAGAGAGAACAAGAGAAAAACAAAAATCAAACAAAATATTATGTTAGTTGTCATAATGTGATAAGCCATTTGAGTTTGACGTTGATGACGTTAACATAGGACCCAAATCGGAACTTTTACTTAAATATTTTTCAAGTTTTGTTATTATATGTTTTCCATAGGTAAATTTACGAAGTGACTGTATATGTGGACGAACTTTTGTTAATAGAACTTTTCGTTGAGCAGGGTCAGCGACGTCAATCATCTAATTGCAAAAAAGGAAATTATAATTAATTGTACTCAATGAATCTTTCCCGTTTTAATCTCGAAATGTAAGCATGGGTCGTGCTAGAATTGAACGGATCTCTATTTTTAGACAAAAACTGACGAATTATTTTTTTACGGAAGACAATCCTATTGGAATTAAAATATTACCCTAATACGATGCATTTTATTGCGAATGAGTTGATTATTTTTCTTATGCAGAGAAATGAAAAACAAAGACATTGATTGAAATGTGTCGGGAAATGGCACGAATGTACTTACCAACAGAAAAAAAATTATTATTACGACATGAACAATTTCATTTATAGTGGAGAATGGTTTCATGTCAGTAATTCTTATCTTTTGAGATGTGCTACTAATAATAGATTCCATGGAGATGAATTTTTGGTTTTCTATAGGATAAAAAAACGCGCTGGTTTTATCTCGATTAGGTTTAAAGGGGAAATCGCCGGAAGGACTTTATTGTTTCATAGCAACGATAGAGTGAGCATCTAGAATAAAATAGCCTTTCAAAAGTATCAGACATGATGTTTTTTAGACCGATATACAGGAAGTGTTCGTAGATTTTTCCCAGGCGAAGAGAAACTTATACAAAAACAACCATACGCTACCTGTAAAATTTTCAATATTTTATAACTTCTAGTGCTTACTTTTCTGCTACAAGTCTAATTAGTTTTTGAATAAGGAAGTAATTTCAACCAAAATACCCCTGTTCTCTTTCTCCTAGATTAATTAAAACTCGGCTAATTCTATCAAGAATATCGATCCTTTTTCGGCATTATTACAATCAAATGATCCAATCTCGATAGATATTTTTAAAATCTCTTAGGGCAATAGAAAAATAAGGAATTTCTATTATTTTGCATTTATCATTATCGCACGAAAAACGGCATTGACCTTAATTATTCTTAGTTTGATCAGCATATAAATTTCCTGAGATAATAGTTCTATTCATTGCACACATAAATATTCATGACTACAGCCGAAAATATCAACCGGATATAGAATAAGTAATTCTCGATTTAGAAATAGAACTCTAAGAAAATTTGATATGCACATCAAAGATAATTCTTTGGACATCGTTTTATTAATTAAATTTCATGTATGATCATGAAACTCTCTTCAAAAAAGACAAATTATATTCTTATCTTTCATCAACACAGTCTTATCATCGAAATAACATTATTGCACTTTGATCAGCATCTAGTGCAATGAGTCAGTAACTATTGTCTCACTGACATTCAAATAATATCTACACTAGGTAATACCTCGACAAATGCTTCATTGGTATGCCGATTAAAATTTTTTCTAGAGTTTTTAATTTACTAGCTGAGCTCTACCAGGCTTGCAAAAGAAGATCGATATTTTGTTTGTTTCCTTGCATAGAAATGAAGGCGAAGCCAACGGCTGGACAAAAATTCAGTTTCACAAAAAAGCCAAGTTTATATTAGAAGCCGCTTTTGCGTAGAAATTGAGAAAATGCTTAAATTAATACTGTATTTTGGTTCTATAAACACCCACTGTCCTAAATAATGACTAAGAGAAAAGTATTAATTAACGCATGATTTTATGGGGAAAAAACGATATTTGCGCTTTCTATTGAAATAAATTTTTCATAATGTTTTATCGATTGAATTTCGTTTGATATGAACTTAAAGACATTTACGAAGTATCTGATACCTTTCAAATAAAAGTGTCAATCGATCAGTGGTAAAAACTTTTAAAATATATCCGCTGCCCATGGATGCGAAACTTTCATAATGTTTTAGTAAGTGCCGTTAGCGCTAAAACGACATTGTTACTAAACATGTTTGCCACAGATTTTGCAGGCCGCCGTCGAAAGGAAATAGATTGTTGTTTTTAAAAGGTACTTCTGACGCCCGAAGTCATTTTTGAGGATTTTCTGAACTGTATTTTGTACGATCGCTCTTTGTATTGTTTTTTTCTCTATAAATAACTCACTTTTTGTACAACATAATTGGCAAATTGATCCTTCATCATTATTAACAAAGCACAGTTCGGTCTAAAAAATGAAAACAAATTTTTTTTTTATCATCAACATAAAGTGAAACTTTTATTTACCCATCACCAAATGAAACTACTTCATCAATGAGTTGTCTTTTTTCATCTCTAGTAGCATAGGTTACACATTTTTCCACAACATTACTAAAACACAAAAAACTTAAAAATTTGAATCTACAAATTTAACTCATTAGTTCACCTTGCAAATTTATGTTGTGATAATTGAAGTACACGACCACTAATCGCAGTAATGATTCTAGTGCGATCTTCAACTTTTCCATGTTCTAATACATGTTGAATAACATAATTACCTATTTCAAACAAAGACCATACATATATTTATCTTGTGTATAATAATAATAATAATAATAATAATATCTCCCATAGGCTTATCGCCCGTTGGGGCCGGCGCTAAAGGATCCACAAGCAGCCACGTTCTATCGTTTTTTTCTCTTTTACAGACGACGGTATCTGCGCCCCATCCGTGCAACGCTTCCCCCGTTAATGATTATGGGTTGGCGATTATCATAGGATCACATGTTCGTGACATCTATGTTGAAGTTATTGCTTTGACTCTGCATACTGACTAATGATATAATCGATACGCTATCGGATGAGTCATCCGGAACAATTAGTCGTTAGTAACTTGTTCAGGGTTATTTCATGGTTGGTGATACTGTGGTTTGAACACAGCACCTTGTGAGTATGTGTCGAATAACAAACATATCCACTCAACCATGGGGGCTCTTATCTTGTGTAGCATCCCTGTAATTCAGCATTGATGCTGTTTTCTTCCGTACTATGTTATTTGGGTGTGAACGTAAACAAACATAATCACACTCAATCAGTGTTTTAACCAGTGTGGGAATGATGTCGTTCCGGAAAAAAACGGTCTTCGACTCCACCAACTCACGGATATTGATGTCATACGAAGAGTATTTTTCTGATTGATGCGTAATATTTCATAGTATTTCTGTTGCTGTACAAAAAAAAATAATCTCTTACCATACTGGTCTTGTACAAGATTTTCTAATTCATTATGTAATATATCAAGTATGGGTCGTGATTGTATTTCTTTGCAATTTTCAAGTATACGTTGTATAACACGACAACCATATGGATGCGTTGATAATGTATATACTTGTCTTGTTACATCACGTATAATAAATTCAATGCCTTCAGTTGAACAGCATTCAATACATTTTTGTATAACATGATTTCCATTTTGATCTTCAATACATTTAATAATATTACCTTCTAATTCACGTGATATTGGCACTTGATATTCGACGGGTAATGTCTCAACAGCTTTTTGTATAACACGACAGCCGTACATTTGTAATGCAAGCGTTAATACATTACCGCGTATACGTTGAGCTAAATAACCTTTATGTTCTGTTGTACCGAATTCAAAAAATTTCTAAACAACGAAATTTTGAAGAAAAAACGTAAAAATAAATAAAACTGTGGTTTACTTGAATAACATAATTTCCAAAAACATCAGTCATAAGCTGTGCTGCATTAGGAAGAATTTCTTTAAAAACTAAATCCTTTTCAGCATTGGTTGCACGTTCAAGTTTTTGTTGAATGAATCTTGAACCATGTTGGTCCATTGAAAATTCAGCAAAATGACCAATAACATCACGCAATTGTAAATTTGGCATACGACTATTACGAAAATCATCTAATAGTTTGCTACGAATCATATTCGAATCCCGACCAGCACCATTACCATTACCATTCAAGTTATTATTATTAGTATTATTTCCATTATTACCAAATACATTTGGAGGATAGAAACTTGGCATGGCGCCACTGATACTACCAACACTCCGACGGCCAACGTACATATCATTACCATTAAGCATCGGTTGTTGTGATCCAGTTGTTTGTTGTCCTTGTGGTGGAAAAAATCGAGTATTAAAAAGTCCATCAAATGTAGCTGCATTTGATGTTGGTGGAGGTGTCATAGAAGGAATTAAACCATTATAAGCAGGCGATGGTGGTAAACCACTGATTTGACCATGAAATAAAGGCGCTTGTTGTTGTTGTTGTTGTTGCTGCTGCTGCTGTTGACCTTGTTTAGATAAACGAGGATCGCCAGGATATCGAGAGAAATCAACCATTTGACCATCACGTCGTTGTGTTGGAACTGTATAAACATCTATGGTGAGAAAACAAATTCAATAGACTGATTGCGTATTGATATTGATCTCTAATCTATTGGCAACAACTATTGAGTGGTATCATCATCTATGTCGACCATGGTAAAGGTCTTACATCCACCAATTCCTTGGTAGTAAATTATTGAAAGGCAATAATTGTTTGATCTTATCTCAAATGAATTTCTATCATATTTCGAATCGAATTTCCTATTCTATTGATTAGTGTCTCACATACCATTGAATGAACTTGAAAGTGAGCTTGCAACTGGACTACCATAAAGTCCACCTTGATTATTTGTATTAACTAAGAGAAAATATTAAGTTTATACGAATAATGGAATTTTCCAAAGAAAAACGAAATTTACTTGGTATTGGTACTTGTTGTGGATACATACGAAGTCCTGGTGAGCCAGCTGGCTGTCTTGACGTTTGCATCATCAAGTTAGGATCCAGAAATGTTGGTGATGCAGCCGCATAAAATGGAAAGTTAACTAGAAAAAAAAAACATGAACAATTTCATTTCATTACAATCTAACCTATTGATTAATTACCTGGTGTTTGTGCAGCACGTGACATGTTAATGTATTGTGTTTGTTGTTGATTTGATTGAGATGCATTTAATAGATCGGTTGAATTTGGCGGCGTCATTGGTCGATTAGTATTATTGTTATTATTAGCTTTCGATTGTGGTGATTGTTGTTCATTATTTAATTGTTGCTGTTGTGTTAACATAGTTTGTTGTGGTGGTGGTGGAGCTGGAAACATAACAGCAGTTGGTACTGCTGACCAATATTGAGGTTGAAAGGATGGATGCGTGGCTGATGATTGATGAAAATTAGCCAACGATTGTAGATAGTTATCTTGATTACTATTGATAATATATTGATTTGATGATGGTAAATATGATGCTTGTTGATTGGCTGATGATTGTTGTGCAGCTACGGCAGATGAGAGCCATGACATCAATGGTGTTTGAGTTAAACCAGCCAGTTGAGCATCTTGTTGTGATGTGCCTGATGCTTGAGGATTGAAAGCTGATATGATAGATTGACTTTCAAATCTGTCAGAAAAGAAAACAGTAAGAGAATTTTAGATGGAAAAAAAATCCGACAACGATTTAGCATACGAATGAGGTTGAATTAATGTATAATCAAATGGTTGAAAATTATTTGTACGTGGATCAATTTCATAATGAGCTGTTTGTTGTTGTTGTTGTTGTTGTTGTTGCATTCTGGGATATTGTGCTTGATAACTAAAAGCAAAAAGCAAAAATAATCTTTGCCAATAATTTCATTTTAAATTTAATTACGCTTCTTGTTGTTGCTGTTGATAAAGTAACATTTGTTGTTGATGACTGTCTGCCTGCATTTGTTGAAATGGTATTGGTAAAGATGACGTTTGTAAACCATTGATCATTTGATGGGTTGATTGTAAGCCACCATCATGATTATCATCATTTGCACCCATTGTATTTGTTGATGAAAGATTTTCAATGGTAGTACCATTGGTTAAATTTGTATTTATATGGCCAGGTGATGAACGTGGTGATGGCTTATGAATCGAACTTTTCAATACATTATCACCAACTGTTTCGTCAGATTTACGATCGTCAACATGATAATCATTTGTATTATCATTTGGTTTTTTATCATTATCACTGTCAGTCTAAATAGATAGTAGATATTGGAGTAAAACGTGAATATTTACTTTCTAGACCAATAGGGTTAGGCTTTGAGTGAAGTATCACTTTTTATTGAGGTTTGATATTTCCTCATTGCATATGTCCTATTAGCAATTGTTAGCTTGACGATCAAGGTAAACGAGCTTTATGGATACTCTCGAAAGATGACTAGCCCATTATCCATCACTTAAAAATGTTTCATCAAAATGTTTCCTCTTATGCACTTGAAATGCTTCGAATCATGTGATCAATCGTTTTCAAGTTTCTTCTCTTACTAATGAGGTTCGACACTTGTCCCAGCATTATAGTTACAGACTGAATTTGTTTATCCTTTCAAAAGTTATACAATCACTTTTTTTGCAAACTACTACGCGCTTATGTTAAGATGGAATTTTCACTATGAAATGTGAGTATATGGCAGCGAAGAGTACTTCACATAAGATGAATAAAAGCAATTGTATTTTCTCGTACGATGTCTAAGCAATTTTATTTGCCAATACATCAATAGAATGACTAGTAAAAAATAGATGCTTCGTTCGAAAGTATCATTGAGACATGGGAGAAAATAGTTAGTTTTAAAACAAAAACCTTGTTTTTACTTCTAACGAACACATTGTTAACGTCAGATATTTATTCAAAACAAAGAGCTACTATATAACTCTTGTGAACGATGTATCCAACGCGAGAAGACATTAAACATCATAGGAATTTAAATATTTTTTTTCTAACGGTAGTGTTTGGTTTGAGTCAAAAGACCCATTCTCGTCTTTAGCTTTTTACTTGAAGGAAAATCATGACATACATCAAATATAAACTAGTTTTAAATTATGTAGCGTCAAGAAAAAAGAATGTCAAGTTAGAATAAGCGCGTGATAGATTGCCAAAATAAGTAGTTGTATAATGTTTGAAGAAGAAAAAAAACGGCATACTGTGATTCTATCATCCGTAAATATAAAACATGTGAATAAATCGACCCTATATTTTCTATGAATGCACGAAAGATCATAGACTATTATCAAGTCACACTTGTTTTTGTGGAATGTACACAAAATCAATTATTGGGTGATATATTTGGAAAACCGATTATATAATCGCCTGAAAAAATCACTCATACGGTTTCAATGCAATCGGAACTCATATGAAGAATCTGTAAAAATTTATTTTGATATAAAACTATAACCTATTCTTAACAAGATGAGACCATTGTCAGTTCTCAAGACATTTTTCAACGGAAGTAGATCGATATTAAAAAACGCCCTAAACTTTGCTTTTTGTTATTCCCCAAGTGAATACTCAACGACACTAAAATTTATGTAACATGTACTCGAAAGAATATAAACGAAGCGTTGCGAAAGCAATCGTCTCTACTCGATAAATTATTGATTTTTTGTTTTTGGGTGTAGATGATAACAAAGTGAAAACTGTTTGCTTACATAAATCTTCATGTTTTGTAAACGTTGTGAAACATCTTTAATTGTATTATCTTTTACACGTGGAGAATTATCACCTTCTAATATATTAATACACATATTAACACCGAGATTTGCTGGATCCGTTGATTTTGGTGAAAAAACAGCACTATGTGGATCAGTATAGCCCGATGTTATATCCGATGATCGATTCGGCATATTAATTGGTTGTGAAACAGAATGAGCTGAACGCTCTGAAAAATATAGAAAAATAATTAAGGAATTCAAGCACTCCTGTATTTGTTTCTCGTTACCGTTGGCATTATAGTCTGTAGTACTTTGTGATGACCACATATTATGTATCGTATATTATTAACTATATGAAATAAATAGATATTTTTTTTCTTCTTCTAATTATTCGAATTTTACCTACCGTATTTAATATGTAGAAAGTATGAAACAAAAAGAAATTAATTGACCAGAGATACAAAAATGTTCAAAATAATTAACCACAATTCGCTCGTATAAATTGATGAAGATAGATTGGTCGTTTTTTGTTGTTTTTTTTCTTTTTACATAGGTACAAAACGTCGAAATAAATTCAAGACACGAAAAGGGAATAGATAGACAAGGCCTATGTACACTATGAACAATTGACAAAAGGGATGATAGCGACGGCGACCACGCGCGACGATGTACTTTTATAAAATACACGCGAATAATGTATAATAAACAATGACCTAAAAATTGTAAATAATCAGCATAGCAATAGAAACATATCGTGTACTCTTCTTACGTTCTTTATGTAGTTGACCGCCATGAGATGGATATTTTACCTCCGATAAGATGTGGAAGATGGTTTGTAGCCATTTCAAGATATATAAAACAGTTAAATATTGATAACAATATTGTTAACTAAATAAATGATAGTAAAAAAGCTTTGAACGTTTTAGAACGACATTATAATCTATACGATAGAGGTCACTCTTCAGTAGCGATAAACTATGCTATTTTCAATGATGATGATGATGAAGATTTGGACTCATTTAATATGCTGGCGAATTGGTATTGATTAGTCAATAACATCCACTTCTTCGCAATTATTTTCTTAAGAACGAAAGCCGACCAGCTATTGCCAACAATATGAATCAGTGCTTGTTAACAAAGATAAAAATTACAATCGCTATATAATAATTAATTTCTTCAACTAAGAAAAATGAAGAATAATATTTATGCAAGCTTACTTGAATCTTTGTTGAATTTGTAGCTAGTCAGGAAAAGAATATATCATTTTCTCCAGTGTATGATGATAAATAACTCTCAAATGGATATTAATCATATATGGTTCTTTTCATTCATTCATTCATTTTTTTTATCTTTAATTACGCGTCATTTGGCTATGTTAGTATGTTATTCACATATATTTTAAATCGTTGTTATCTGTACTCATGATCTGAAGGAATGCATTTAGTTCGTAAATCATACGCCTAAAAACAATTTTCAAAAAACAAAAAGCATATTTCGAAGGAAGCAAAACATTGAAAGTATTATAAAATAAATGCGGAAACCTCGGATTGAGATCCGAGTGTTATGTGTACTTCAAAAAGTGAAGCTGATGGCAGATTGATTTCAATCAATCTTTCTAAAAAAATCCATCCTTGAGTGCACTAAGGAACTGACCCTTAGGCCCTGCGGATGCCCTCTTTTTGTCCCATAGGACGCGGTGAGGAAAGTGCAATATTGAGAAAAAGTTAAATGCACCATATTTACCTGTATGATATATCATCATTTAGAGCTCTTGACAAGTGCTATCTATTCATAAAAACAACGTTAGTTCTATGGATAATAAACTCATATCATAGAGAGGCAAAGTGTCAGTATACGTGAGTTTTTCATAGTTTTTTGGCACTGAGCTATTGAGGAAATTTTAAACGCACCATATTTACTCTTACAATTCAGCATCATTTTGTAGTCCATGAAATTTTCTATCGAATGATATATAATAGTTCAGTTTTCATTTTCACTATGACAAATATTTTGATTTGCGAAAATTGGAATAGCTCAATATTTGCATAGAAAATAATGATATTTCTTGATGTGACTCAGTAAATCCTCGACGAATTATTTTCATATTCGAACTCGATTGAGGTATTGATGAGATAATGCTTTGTACGAAATTTCATGACAATCGGATCAGCCTTTCAGGAGTTATCGTGTAAACGGACGGACACACTGACCGATTCTATAGTGTACTCACCTTTTTTGAGTATACAAAAAAACATCATCATTAAATTAACTTTTCAGTAATAGAAGAAACAGCTTATTTACAATAAATATTTATTGCGATAATTAAAAATAAAAGTTTGAAAGAGTTCCTGGATTATTGTTCCAATTGAACTGAATAAACACACAAAAACAAAATCACAATGACTGCATATAGCCTTGATATTGACTCCATTTTTTAAAAAGACGTGGAAGTGTTTCACTACCAATGAAAAATTTCAATGACGATATTTGTAATGCATATCCTGGTACATTACGTGAGAGTAAAATAACTGCACCGAGTTCTCTATGGCATGTCCTATTTGGACAGACAATTTTTTCTTGAAAAACAAATAATATAATAATAAACAACTGCATTATAGCATTTTGAATTACCTCCTGCTGATTTTGGTGGGTTGGCAAGTTTTTCAAATGCTTGATCACAGCAAACAACTGTTGTACCTTGAAGTCTTAGACTCGAACCTTTGCAAAGAAATGTATCACAGAAACGACAATGAATAGTTTTTGCCGTTTCGTTAGTCGGTTGTGAAGCTCCTAATGCTGTAGGTTGAGGGCCATTTGTAGATAAATTCTTTAATAAATCAGCCTGTGGGCAACAGGAAAATTAGTGATTTTATATATTAAAAAAAGAGCTAACTAATTATACTTGTTCTTTTCGTACAAGTGTTTGAAATGCTTCAATGCCTTTCTCACGCCATTCGGTTATTGCTTGCTTCATATCTTCTTCTTTTAGTCGATTGTCTGTTTCACGTTGATAATTCAAGGATACTTTATAATGATAAGATGTCAATGAATGAACGAATGCATCAATAAACTTACATGCTTCTGTGATGAGAAAACATTTACTTTGAGATGCTCGAGCTCGTCCACGACTTTGAACGGTACCAATTTCATTCGATACGAATTCATAACGAATTACATAGGAACATTCAGCAACATCTAAGCCTTCTTGAGCAACGTCTAGAATTATGAATTCAACTTATTTACAAGGTAAAGCGATGTTAGCGTCGACAACCAACAGGGTTGCCACCTCATCAGGTCAGAAAAGCGGAAAGTTTGATCAGAAAGAGCGGGAAAGAGCGGAAACAAAAATAGAAAAAACGGAAATAAGCGGAAAGCTGCTTTTTGCTGACCTTTCACTTTTCCAAGAGTTTAAGTAACCTTGTTTTACTGCTCATTATCCCGATATTGATGGCACGCTTCGATGATTCTCCTTCCTTCTCTTTCTGTTCTTTTTCTATTGTTCTTATATAGCTCTTTCTTGTCTCTCTTTTATCTCTCTCCTATATATACGTGTGTCATGTATGAAGTTGTTACACGACTAGAGATGTCAGATGACACAATACACCATCATGCCGACGGGTATAGGCGACACCCTCTAGTTTTGTCGTTACACTCTGGATATGTGAAGAAGCAAATAAACAGCATTGCCGAGAGTGTCTGTAAGCTACTCCACCTCTATCCAGCTTGTCATTACGATATAGACTCAACAGAGTCGTATTTATCGTTACACTCATAGTACTGCTTTATTCGCAGTTCCGCAACATAATGGACAACTCATAAAAAATATCAGGACGCACTGGGCCTGAAACTCCAAGAAGAAAAGATAAACGATTTCCGGTTCACAAATAAATATCTTTTCTCTGTCAATTCTTTTTCTACTCATCTTTTCTAAAAATGCCATACAGGGAAAATGTTTGTATCGTCCCAAAAAATGTTCGTTTTGTGATAGTGAAATGATCGTATTGCGACTGTCAGTTCACTATTTTTCGCAGAGAATATACCATCGAAGGCGGCTCTTTTTTGGCACAGCACTTTGAAAGTTTATGCGAAAAGATGCAATCGAAAAAACTGAAACTCATTTTTCAGAGTAATAGAACAAAAAATATATATTCCTTTCCACATATAGCCGCCGAATGCGGCTCCGTTTTGGCACACTAATTAAAACATTGGTCCGAAAAACGTACAATCCAAAAAATAAAGCTCGCTTTTCACAAATCTAAGAGGATAATGTTGTTCTTTACATTCAGCTGTCGAATATGGCTATGCTTTCATCTATTATATTAACAAATGAATAAGAACTTGAAAGAAATTTTCTTTTCTTCACTGGCATTTCAAATCCAGGTGAATGTATTTCATAGTGGAGGCCAAAATGAACACGAAATGTGTTTCACTAGAAAAATTTATTGAAAAATCTATCATGTGAAGCGAAAATTTTTCAAGAATTCTATAGAATTATACGTTAGAAAATTATTTTCCAAGAAATTTTCGTCTAGCATCACGTTATCTAGTTTCTTGCATAGTTAAGTTTTCAATTAAACAACGAAAGTCTTTTATATGAAAAAGCGGAAGAGGTGGCAACCCTGCCAACCATCTACTGAAAGGATTTAGTCATGTAGAATATAGCTACCCGAAATTATCTAGCTGAGAGACTTTACATTTTATAGCTTCGAAATGCTTTTCATGAAAACCACGATTGATAACTAAGCATAAATAGAAAACTTGCTTGGCAGTATCACCAAGAAAACGGCATTTAATTACTACTTACTAATACTGTATGGCGATAGTGAATTAAGTGCATCCGATCTGCTACAGCTCAAGCTATGCTCCCAAAAACTTTCGATCAATTTGATAACGGAGTGAAGCAAAAGATCCATTCAAGAGAGCTATAATCGAAATACTCCATTTTAGTAAAGTTACAACTCAAATTGGCCTATGAACTAAATATTTAACATGAATCTGCTCGAGTAAATCAAAGATCAAATCAAACTGACTTTTTCTAACTCGATTTCGGTTAGCTTTATCCTCATTTTTGCTCAAATCCATCTGGGTTCATTTTGCTTCGGCGCGTTTTCCGTCTAGAATGCATATATTCATTCCCGGGTGCACTGTAAAGTAGAAAATAAGTCATAGAGTTTAATCGAGGATATTCTAAGAATTCTTATATGAATTCAACCAGGTTTTTTCAAGTCTATGAAAATCAATACCGATTTTCAATGAATGGTGTTTTGCTGGTGAATAAATTTGAATTTCTATTTTTGCGAAAATCAAGCATTTCATAGAAATCCGAAAATCAACTAGCGAATCATGAATTTTAAAATTTATGTGACCATACTTAAAGTGGATTTTGGCATTACTGGAATTTCAATAAAAATTATAGTGTGCACGTTCACAGATAGATACCCAGGTCAAACAGTAGGGTCCGTATACAGACATTGACGGTTACTTTACGACTATTTTACGGGCGAAAGTTTGCCATAATATCTGGCGCAGTAATACGGACCGTATTATCATGAGAGTACGGAGTACAAACAGCCGTAAGTCATGAAAATTCAGTCCCGTTTACGGTGCCGTATTACTGCGCCAGATATTACGGGCAAATACGGCCTATTTACTGCCGTAAATATACCGTTTTGACATCGTTTACCATCGACAAACAGACTGTAAGCGAGTCCGTTTTGATCAACCTGGGTAAATCTAAGATTTACATCTTTTGAATCAAATCCACTTGCAATCTGGAAAAACTAAACTTATTAAGATAATTACGACAAATATAAATTTCAAATATTTCACATGGCTTGAGCAATTATTTCACGACCTGTCTTCGGAAGAACTTCAAGATATCTCCAATTTTCGAAAATTGTTTAAACTTTTTTGATGGAGACAATGTGTAACTATTCAATAATTCTGCAAGGCCTGTAGTCTTATAATCACAACAGATTTTTAACTGAGCGGCTAGTTTCGTTGTATATATGCGGTGAACGTGATTCTTTTAAACACTGCATGATTTATTGATAGCTTCGCTTCATTATTTAATTATTAGATGAAAACAAAGAAATTTTTCAAGAAACCCGAAAACAGCTGGTATGAGACTAATTTAATTCAGTTTCATCTACATATGAAAAAAAAAGACTCACAGTTTGAGAAGAATAAGACAAGACTTCTGAGTACTTGTACAGCTTGTGAACGTTCGTAGATGCGCTAATCTAGAATTCTACGTGTTAAGTTTGAATAAATTCTTCATGCTACAGTAAAAGTTAACAATCACACGGTTTTCGAACTAATGTGACAGTTACAAAATATTTATTATGCACTGTATCTTCGACTTGTCTTTAATTGCATATCATATTCTCCCAGGTGAAAGAAAACGTTCCGTAAACGGCCTTAAACGTCGTAATAACGGTGTAAAACGTTAAAAAACGCGCCGTAATCCGTCAGGCCGGATTACGATGTCAAAACCGGAGAAAAACGATGGCCGTTTTCTATTAAAAAAACGGCCCTCAAAACGAGCTGACGGATTCCGACGAAATAAGGTGAAAAACGACGCCTTATTTCACCGTTTTCTAGCCGTTTCCTGGCTTTTAAGGCGCCGTTTCAGACGGTCGGAAGATTCTCCTGGGCNCTTAATATTTAGTAAAACTTGTATGATTCACTTCTTGAAATAAAAACTGCATAACCTATACATCTTAAATCCAGTCAGAAACATTCGGTCGTACCAATACCTCAGACTACATACTAACATGTCATAGTATATGATATCATAATTTGCAAGGATACATGAATTCCTCTGAATAAGATGCATACATAGACAGCGTATGTAATTATTCAACATATACCATAGGCGGCGGAACGTTTTGAATTTAGGGGAGGCTCAAATTTTTTTCAACGAACGATAA
>OENM01001239.1:0-40229 GCA_900239745.1 Rotaria magnacalcarata | reverse complement strand
TTCGTGATCTATCTTCTTTCTCTCTGTGTTCTCTCTGTCACTATATATAGCTAGTTAGCTATGTAGTATGGAGACTTTTAGGTTTACTTATTTCAATATATATACAGCGGAAGGATAGTAAGAACCTTCACAAATCGTTTTCATCATCTAACTTGTCTTGATCGCCCATGTGAAAATCTATGGCATGAAAACGCGTTTTCAAACGCATTTAGGACGCGTTTGAAATACTGTGAGAAAACGCATCCAAATGCATCTAAAATGAAACATCTGACGCGTCTAAGCGCGTCTGCAGATGCATCTGGACACGTTTATGAAACGCGTTTAGACGCGTTATATATTGTTTTGCACAATTAGATGCATCCTAATGAATTCAGACCACCGACGCGTTCAAACGCGTTTTACAATGCTATGAAACATGTGCCGCGTTCGAACGCGTTCAAATACCAGATGCGTGTGGATGCATCTGAAACCACTTGATGCGCTCATACGCGTTTGAAAAATAAACGCAGCTGGATGCGTCTGAAAGTTAAACGCGTTTAAACGCGTTTGAAGAAATATTTGGGAAAAAACAACAACTTGTTCTCACAGATTTGCGCTGTGGCACCATCAGAACTCCACGATGGTCAGCTCTATCCTAGAGGCGTATTACAGAACAAGTGATTTAATTTACGCAAAATTTGACATGTGCGGTGATCAAGGCTAGAACAGAGGAACTTCTTATCGACGAACAAGTTACTTACGATTGAGCTATATAGCTCGACAGAGTGTCGTATTTAAATACATGCATTTGTAACTCTTGCTAATAATAAAATTTATTTAAAGATGAAATGTATTCGATAATCATAAAGAAGTTATCTTATGATAGTAATTTATTACAAGATATAGCCCTTTGTAAAGTAATATGTAGAATTAATATCAAATATAATATCTGTTTCTGCATCGAATTAATTTAAATTGTTTTCACCTAATTCGTTTTTTTCCGATTGATTACAACTCAATGTAAGTACACAAACTAGCTAGTTTTTTTTATTGCAACTACAATGAATAACCCAGGTCGAAGAGTACGGACCGGTTCCCACAGGAAAACACCGGAAATCAACGGAACGTGGAAGCAGTATTCCCGCCGGAAAATTTTCGAACTTTTTTCCGGCGAATTCCTGTTCTTTCCGACAGGAACTGGCCGGAAGTCATCCGGAAAATGTCCGAAAAATTTCCGGTCGGAATACTGCTTCCACGTTCCGTTGATTTCCGATGTTTTCCTGTGGGAACCGGAGATTTTTCCGGCTCTTTCCTGCAGGTTCCTGCAGTATCCAGGGGCCGGAACGATTGACCTGGGAATGTATGATCATATCTCCGTGAGAAATAAAATCTAATTTCAAAAGAACAAACAATCTTCAAGACTGTGAAATTTGAAAATGATATTAAGAACATCAATAGATCGTAATTAATAATTGTCAATTTTCTATACAAGATTTAATATTAAGCATCAATACGTAGAATGAATAAAAACAATCATGCCCATCGTTCATTCCTAATATTTTCATGCAAATACTTTTGATTTTTGAAACAATACGGTCTGTACAACGATTTAATTCCTATTATTTTATCTAGAGTGTTCGTTCATATATTTTGAAACAATAAGAGATAATTTCATGGCAACGTTTTCTGAGCCTATCACGTGGATCTATTGGCTACTTGTTCATTTAAAATGTCGACATGCTTTGTTACACCAGTCACGAGACGTGATAACGGTTCAGTCGAGACGAACACACACTGAATAATCTATTTATTTGCTTTTGTGATTGTTTTACATCCACATGAATGTATATGGATAAATTTCGATGTGAAATTAACTGAGTCTTTTTAGATCATGCAACGGTACGAATCAAAAGGAAGTATCACATCAGTGACCTCATTGTCTCGAGGTGGTGAAAAAAAAATTCCACCAACACATATGATTGTTCAACGTGACAATGATAATCAATTGGTTTTATTACCGTTAACTCATCTGGTTAATGGTTCAGTAACACGCATTAAAGTGAATAGTACTGTAACATTCAAGAGTGATCTTACCAACAGAGAACAAGAACGAGGAAGAGTGATAATACTAGGTGAGGATTCTATACATTCGAACATTTTTACATTGTTCTTGTTTTCTAGGAAGCAAAGAAGTATGTATGGAACAGTTGCAGGTATTTGAAATGGTAGCTGATATTGGTTCACAAAATATTATTGATAATGACAATGGTAAAGTAAATAAAAATCAAGAACATGAAAAAACAAGAAAAGTAATAGTAAGTGTAAAAACCATAATGCCAATGAAGCCATGCAGCATTTTAGAATAATCAACACATATATAATAATGTAAAATAATTTCTTTTTTTCCGTTACTAGGATAAGAAAATGTTCGTAAAAATGTCCCAGTATAAAATACTAAAGCTTTTAGCTCTATTTAAAAAAATTAATATTTTCAGATGTCAAAATTTTTAATTAGCAATTTAATATAACTCATTTATTGTAATAGTCGACATTGTTGTTGGCAGATGCTGGTCAAAAACAATCGAATTATAAGCTCTCTACTGTAAACTGATAAAACTAGCATGAACCGAGAAAAAGTCGTTTCTAAAACAGAACTATATCCTACAACGAAATTAGTGATTCACTAACTACCTCAAAATAAATAATTTACTATATTTTTTTCGGTTTTCAAAATTATGTGGACTTTGCATGGTTTATTTTAAGGTTTTGAATGAAATCTCTTTTTGGTATTTAGAAAAACAATTTGCAACTTCATTTGATGGATACAAACACGTCAGTAGTGGTTTAGTTGCAAAGCCTTCAACTAGTTCGATCAAGCAAGTAACAAATATTGTAAAAGAAAAGCATAACATCAAGTCAAAGTATTTATCACTCGACGACGACAGTAAGAAATTTTTTATATTAAATAAAGAAATTGATTGATCAAATTTGTTTAATAGTGAACGGCCTAAGTAGTAATGAAGACGAAGAGGTCTGTGTTTCATCCAATGATTCATCAACCAATAACATACTATCAAATGAATTAGTTAGCAATTCGGCAACAGTCGTGCCTAAAACAAAAATAACAAATTCATCTACAAATGGTAACTATATCTAAATTTTGATATAATAACATTTTTACCTATTCTCATAGATGTGCACATTGATTATCAAGATGAACCTACAAGATCTACAAAAAGTAAAATAATTATAAGTTCTCAATCTCGAAATAACAAGAATAGTTCCGAAAGCAACACAACAACTCTCGATTCCTCGAGTTTCGGTTAGCATAAGTTCATAGTACATGATGTTAACTTACATCGCTTGTTTGCTTTATAGAACAAGAAGAACAAGTACAAGATATGAACGATGCCGACATAGTTTGTCGATACGAGTTCTTATCCAAAAAATGTAATAAGTTATCAAAAGAAAATGCTGAATTACAACTTGAATGTGATCGTTTGACAACAGAAAATCAAGTTTTGAAACGAACAACAATGCGTGAGTATATTAATTATTTTGTCTCTAAACTTATTTTTGAAAGTTTAGCATTTTAAAGTTTTAAATAATACTCAATCATTTTTTTTTTATAAATTCTTCCGATTGAAGAGCAATAAATGATGTCCTAATTAATATTTTTAATCTATTTCCTGTAAGATACGAACAAAACATAGCCAATAATAATCAAAAATTAGCCATAAACATTACATTACATACGAAGCATAGTAGAATAAATTACAGAAGAATTTTCGAAAGACATCGAGAAGAGATTTATTTTATTAAGTTACTTTCATGTACCATGTACATTAATCCTATATTTAGAAAAAGAAGCTTCTATCAAATATGTACTGGTGAAGTGCACGTTAGGTGAACTAAAAGGGGAATATCTTAAAACTATTAACAATGTATACAATATTTTATTGATAAAATCAACAACAAGAAAATCTTTTTTTTAGCAATACCAGATGCTGCTGGTCGTCAATGGATTATTAATATGGGACAATTCTTCTCGAGAAAGGTACCTGGTTCAAACATTGCGAAATATGCAACTGCATTGGGTATAGATGATCCACGAGATCAAATTGCCTGCATAGAAGATACGACATCTAATACAACTCGTCAAGTCATTCGATTGTTATACTCATCCGACAAGTTATTAACTATGAGTGGGACCGAAGTACCTCAATCACGACGATCAGCCATTAGAGGTAATCAGGTCCTTATTTAATGAGAACAAATGAATATAACAATTTTTTATTCGAGTAGCATTTGCTGAATCTCAAAAAGGTCCGATTTCAAAGCATAAATTTAACGAAGCTATTAATGGTGTCTTTCGATCGAAAAAAAATGAGTTCAAGAATCAACAATCTGGAAATTCCAATAAATCAAATAAAAAAAGTGTTTGTCTGAATACAGGAGAAAAAACTTCGAAACAAGTTTTAAATAAAAATCAACAACTGCAATCAGGTGATCCAACTTCCGACAAAGAAAATACGAACGTTCGAAATAATCACGAAGATAATTAATGACAATTGAATTTTCTGATGTTTTATCTCTTAGCTGCGTCTGTAGTACTGGAACATCTATAAATAATAAAAAACTATATTTAGATTAGCGCTACTGATTATCTTTAAAAGATAATGTTTTAGATGTTTTCAAGAGCTACCTTATGGCGTCGTAAAAAGCGACTTAAAGAAATTCTTAGTCAGAGATTAGCAAATACTGTGTCAACATTTGATGAAAAGTATATGTTGGTTTTACTAATTCATTTTAAAATCATGCTTTTTGTGATTAAGCTTTCTTGGCTCAACATCATCAGACTTCTTTCAAAATACTAACCTAGAAACTTCATCAGATGAAGCAAACTCGTTCAATCATATCGAAAGTCAATCTCATTTTTCTATTTCCAGCTATCACTGCAATATGCCAAAAATTGACGATGAATTAGATGATGGATCGGATTTCTACGATGAAAAAATGTGGCTTGAAGAAAACGTGGCCGATACTGATCTGTGGAAAAATGTAGAATTCGAACCAGCATATCCTGTTTTAGAGAATGAATTTTTATTCAACGAAATTAGTCAGTTAGTCTAGATAAAATATTGATTTTTTTCTTCATCCTATTACCAGACTTTTTTTTTATACAAATAGGAAACCGGCGGAAAAAGATATTGCTGCAGCTCTCGTTTTATTGAAGGTAAAGTGAATTGTCAGAAAAAAAGTCAAGTGAGATTTGTATTAGTCATAACTAAAACAGCATGATAATCTATCAAAGTCGCTAACAGTAGAGGAAAAGGAAAATGAAAATACAGTATCACTTTCAATGATACGCATGATTTTTTTCTAAAAACTTCAAACCAAAAGCCAAATTGTTTTCAAAAGAGATAGAGGATATAATCGTTACATTA
The DNA here is from genome assembly GCA_900239745.1 of Rotaria magnacalcarata. Taxonomy (NCBI): domain Eukaryota; kingdom Metazoa; phylum Rotifera; class Eurotatoria; order Philodinida; family Philodinidae; genus Rotaria; species Rotaria magnacalcarata. The sequence goes on along the minus strand of OENM01001239.1, from coordinate 34,803 downwards.
TTAGATTGTTTCAATAATGAGATCAAATGTTGTTTTGGTCATATTTCCCTGCAAAAAATATACCGTTATCAATATGCGAATAAATCAAGATAAAACTATTTTGTTAACCACTGAACCAAAGAATGTGTTATTTATATTTAATAACATACTTAGCTTTAAAGTTGTTTTAATTTTGCTAGTTATAACTCCATATAAAAACAACAATTAGTAATGCTCCGGTTTGAGTTTTAAATTCAATAGATTTATATGACTAGTTATGAGTTATACTTTTTGACTCATGAAAAATGTAGCTAGCTTGACTAGCCTAAAAAATAAGATAATTTGATTTAGTTTTCTTGAACTTTCATGTGATTATCACTAGAATCAATTTGTTGTACTATGTATCGTATGATAATAGTCATTTTCGTTTATATAATAGCTCCGTCATCGAATTTCAAACAAGGGAATCAATGATTTATGCAAATTATTGAAAATTATGAAAACACCAAACACTCCGGCCAATTTTTCTCGTGTGAAACGACTTTTTCTACCAAATTCTTCTCCAACACCTTTTTCATTAATCACTTATATATGTTCAATTTGCTGCGAAATTTCAACATCATCACATAATTGCGACAATGTAAATTGCAATCAACATTCATGTTTTCATACAGCTCCACTGAATTATTTACGATTACCAATACTTCCACAATTAAGAGAAATTCTCGCTCATGCAAAAGAATTAAATTTTCAACAACAGCGAGAATTCTCTCCGGATATTGAAATGATGAATGATATATATGATGGAGAAAAATATCAGAATATAATTAAAAATGAAAAAGGACAAAAGTTTTTAACTCTTATAATGAATACAGATGGTATTCAATTAGCTAAAAATTCTAATTCATCTCTTTGGATTTTCACTTTTGTAATCAATGAAATTAAAAGAAGCGAAAGTTTTAAATTAAAAAATATAATAGTAGGTGCCATTGTATCAAGCGCATCAAAACCTAGTCGTCATCAGATGCGGACGATTCTTTCACCAATAGTTGAAGAGTTGCTTGTATTGGAACAAGGTGAAGCTTTTGAAGTGAAAAGCTTGGGTGATAACTCATTCATACATCTCAAGACTTTTCTGATTGCATCGTGCTGCGACAAGCCAGCACAAAGCTTAGTACAAGGCATCAGTGAACCAACAGGAGCTTTTGGCTATGGAAGATGCGAATTGAAAGGCAAATATTTATCACCATCTTTCACAATAATATTTTAATAATAAATATTATTGTTTTTCTAGGTATAACGGTAGTCATCAAACCGAAATCAAAGAAAAAAATTCGAGTTTTTCCTCTTGTTTCTGCTCACCAACAACAACCTCGTTTACGTACAAATGAAACTTACGATATATTTATGAATACTTACGAGAAAGAACGTTTCACAAACAATAATGAACTTCGCGATCGATTACGTGGTCATATAGGCCCTTGTGGTCTTCGCAGTCTTACTTATTTCGACGTTGGAACCAGTTTTTTATCTGATTCGTTGCATAACATATATCATGGTGTAATGGTAAGCAGTTCTTCAAAAATATTTTTATGATATAAACAAAAAAAAGCTGATCATTTTCTTTGAGAAGAATCCACTAACAATTAATATAATCTGAAATATATTTTGTTTTCTGTGTGTTTTACCGGTAGAATCAACAAAAAATAAGATAATAAATTTGAGTTATTTGTGAAGATAAAATATCCCATTAGTAAATGAGTTTATATGCTTCTTCTGATGAAAAATTATTTTATAAAATAGATAGTAATTAATTCAGAGCAAATGATTAAACTTTCTTTCCAAAATGAGACCATGACACAATGTTTAGAGACAATGTTTTTCAATCATGATCATATAAACAATTGATTTGGTGATTTTTCTTTACTAGATTATAAACATATGTTACATTCTATCAATGTAACTTTCAAAATATTACATCATACTGTACCAAAATTCATTTGATACAAATAGTATGAATGCTTGACAAAAGAATATTTTATAAATGAACATGTGTATATATCTCAAATTTCATCTAAATTATGTTTGTGTACATAAATCAGTTTCATGTGACTTCTCTTCATGTATCGTTTAGATTTCAATATCATCCGTCACAAAAGTTACTTGATGACTCGACTAAATAATAAAATATTTTTGTTCTTACCATTGTATTAATTTTCTATTCAGATCAGAAAATTGCTTTTAATAATACGATTTCTCTGTTATGACTAGCTACAAACTATTTAGAAATGATCATCTTCATGAAGTATTCTTTATTGTGTTTATGGAACTTTTCTCTTATTTATTTGAAATATTGCTAAAAAAAACTAATGAAGGCTTGTCTCGAATATATCTTGCATCTGTGAGCTAATATCTTCCAAACAATATCTAAAATTAAAAAATATTAAACAATTCGATAAATTTCACTTGTTTCTTTGCTTTTTGTCTACTAAAACAGAAGAAAAACTAAGTTTCTATTCATATTTTTATCAATCGCAGAGTAGAAGTGTCATGCTGAAAACATATATTTTTTTTACTATTTAGAAACGACTGCTTCGTCTTTGGTTTGACAAAAAACATCAGAAGCAAGCTTGGAGTATTCGTTCAAAGTTAAAAATAGTTGATCATTATCTTTCTTCAATAGAATATCCATCAACATCAACGCGTATACCTCGATGTATAGCAAAATATGAAAAAATACAAAGCTAATGAAGCTCGAAGCATTTTATTATTTGACTTTTCTGCTTTTTGTATTGTTTTACCACTCAAATATGCAAGACATTTTCTTATGCTTGTCGTGGGAGTACATATAGCTGAATCTCGTACTATTCGTCGCACTCAAATAGAGGATATCCGTCTGATACTCAATCGTTTTTTACAGCAATTTCCAATTCTTTATTCACCCCGAAATAATTCTCAATCTGTACATAGTATACATTATGTAGCTGCATCTGTTTTAGAATATGGCTCACTAAGCAATTACTCCACCTTTAACTTCGAAAATATTCTAGGTACAACTGATCATTGAATTATGCACTATTTTATTTTATATCTTACGATATAATTTTTTTTAATAACTCAGGTTTAATTACTTCCACCGTTCATTCTACTCGTCGACATGCATGCGAAATTCACAACAACTTGAAACTACTTCGCTTGGGATTAATTGAATTTGATCGTCCTTCGTTTAACAATAATTTAAAGCATTTCATTAACACCTGCCAGTCGACCAAACGTCCTGTTGTATCATTCTTAATGAATGAAAATCAAATGGTTCATTTTCGACAGGAAGACGTTAACAAAGCCATGCTCAACGAACTTCAACATCTACTTCGTCAACAGGATATTAAACTGTTTAAAATTTGCTATATTTTTACAAATCGTTTCACTATCATCCGATATCGCTCTTCAGGTCAAAAGGATGATAGTTGTTTATTGTTCTTACTTGGTGGTCAACCATGTATTGGATTTATACAGAATATCATTCAAGTTCGTCGTGTTGAATTACTTTTACGTATTTGCAAAGTAAACATAAAAGATCAATTGTGTCTTAATTTTAACAACACCAAATTATCTTGCCCGAACATCTTCTATGGAGATATCGCTATGCACAATAGCAACGTTTTCATAAAAGCTGAAGCCATTATCGAAAAGATTATATATGTGTACAATAAACAGTTGAAATGTTATGTATTTTCACGTATACCTAATCTTTGTGAATCCTCATGAATACACTTTATCTATTTGATTTATCTAATAAATTACAATATAATCAACCATCAGTTTCCACAAATTAAATATCTCCCGGTGTCATTCACTGTAAAAATAATGCTGATAATAATTTTTCTGCTAAGAAACATTATACAGCCATCGTTGTTTTTTATTTCAATGATTTTCATGCTATATTTTTATATTCTTAATAATTAACATTCGTTTTATTTGCATTACATTCTTCGATTTGTTTTTTAGCTTAAGCATTTACGGATATAATTCATCGATAGCGATTGTTCCTGATCTTATTTATATGAAAACTAGGATAAAACAATAGAAATTCTTCAATATTTCTACAATAGTGATAGACAAATAAATGTATTTTTGGAGCAGAGAGTCGGCCAACTGTAGACCCAGAAAATTTAGCTATGCCAATGAGATCGACAATTGATTTAGACAGCTCTTCTAATCAGAAACTTTGATAAAATGAAACATAATTTTTTACTTTCAAAAATATTGTTTCCCAGAAAAATTGAGAAAACAATACTATCAATTTAATTCAAGCAAATTTTTACCACATATGATAATTTAAGTTTTGATTTGAGAATAGATCCATCAGTTGATTTAATGAAATTACATTCTTTAAAGAGAATTTCTGTCTTTTAGAGAGTAGATTGAAAAGTCTACATTCCTGAATATTAAATTCATCTGGACGAAGTCATTGATCAAAACGCATTCAACTGCGTTTTTAACTGAAAAAGTTTCAAACGCGTTATTATTTGAGATGCATCTGGACGCGGTCACTAATTTAAACGCAGCGAGGCGCATCCATGGAACGCATTTGGGCGCGTTTCAACACTGACTTTGAACAAAAACGCATCTCAACGCGTCTATAAACGCGTTCACATGCATCTGGCCTGCGTTTCCGCTTCACATTGGTAATGAACGTTTAAACATACGCAAACTATATCTTTTTAATTATGCCGACAATGATTGACTAAATACATTGTTGATACTAATTGTGAATTACTTCAACTGGATGTTGAGTTTGATATTAATTTTTTAAATGAAATTCAATTTCTTTGAAAATTAGCATAGATCTTCAATCGTCATTCTTCGTTTTAATCACTCATATGCATACTGATTTATTTTTATACTATGAAATATTCCTTTTGGTAAGAGATATTGTTTTCTTTTTAGAACTTAAAAACTTTTTAATGATTCAATTCTTTAAATGAAAACTTGATTAAATCCATGAGATAAGATCTAGAATAAATTTTAAAAATTACATTAGATGATATGAGATGAAATAAAGATAACAATATATACAATCTAGTTTTGTTGACTGATGATAAGAAATAAATCTCTTGATGTATAAAAACGTGCATAGAAAGAATGGAGTTTCGTGTGCAGTCATCGAATAGCTTTAGTATTTGTTTACATGGTCAACCTATTATTTTGCATAGATCAGAACAACCGTTGTTCTATATTGGTACATGCCAATCATCATACGATATGCGTCTTGGTCATTTTGTTATCAAACACAAAATAGAAACAAAAACGAGTCTTCAAATACAAAGTATTAAAGAGATCAATCCATTACAAGTCTATGAAATTTCATTTATTGATGAAAATAAATCGTATAATCTTCAAATAAAATTTATTATAGATGCGAATGGATTACAAATCGAATTTCCTCACACAGCGACATCAAATTATATTCGATCGGTGATTGAAAGTGAAGAAATACTTAAACGTGACGAAAATACATTCGATGATAGTGGCCAAATAAATTTATGGTTTTCATTAGAAGCCTTTCCGTTCAATCAAGAATCTGTACGTGGCTGTGGACTTCAATTTGCTGATGGTGATCTAAGACGAAAAGTTTTATCAATATGGGTATCAGAATGGTATCACAATGAATTATATCCAAATAATGATACAAATATTCATCCTTCCGAACATACAACTTATCATCCACAGCCAATGTTCCAGTCATCGCGTGGTTATACATTTTGTGCTTATGGGTCTGCTTATGCACAATTTGATTTTTCTGATGAAAATTTTCATCGCTTTCATTTTTCTGATATACCTTATCGGTTAGAATTAAGTTTCATTGGCCCTTCTCCAACGTCTCGTGTATATTTACCATTACCAGAATGGTTACACGATGGAATTATTTTAAGCGTACAGGGTGGTACCGATATTATTGATCAAAAACTTCGTAAAATGCATCAATATAAAACACGTATTGCCGGTATTTGGGCACAAGATTGGTGTGGAAAACGAATAACATCGTTTGGCAAACGAGTATTTTGGAATTGGAAATGGAATGAAAATTGGTATCCTAATTTAACTGAAAAAATTATTGAATGGAAACAGAACTATAATGGTTGTCGATTTCTAGCTTATATTAATCCATATATTGCTGTTGACGGATCATTGTTTGAACAAGCAAATCAAAACGATTTCCTTGTCAAACGGTATGACTCGAAAAAGACAGTTTATTTGATAGATTTTGGAGAATTTAATGGAGCTATCGTTGATTTAACTAATCCACAAGCATTCGAATGGTATAAGAATGTAATAAGAACAAATCTAATTGATTTAGGTATATCTGGTTGGATGGCTGATTTTGGTGAATATCTTCCATGTGACGTTCGTCTTCATGTTAATATTTCCGGTGCATTAATACATAATATTTGGCCAATACTTTGGGCACGATGCAATTATGAAGCAATCCGAGATGCTGGAAAACTTGATGAAATTATATTTTTTATGCGTAGTGGATATTTAAATGTACAAAGATTTTGTCCACTCTTTTGGACTGGTGATCAATCAGTTAGTTTTTCGTCCGATGCTGGTCTTGCTGCTGGAATTCGTTCATGTCTTTCATTATCACTAAGTAATATTCTTAGTATTCATACAGATATTGGAGGATATTTCGGTCGAACAATTGGACGTACTCGTGAAGTTCTTTTACGTTGGTGTGAAATGGCAACATTCAATATTGTTATGCGTACACATGAAGGTAATCGACCTGATTCAAATGCACAATTCGATAATGATGAAATATGTCTTGCATTTTTTGCTCGAATGAGCCGAATTCATGCTCATTTAAAACCTTATTCTCGTCAAGTTGTTCAAAAAGCGTATGAACAAAACATATCTTGTCTAACTCCTCACATAGAATTACAATATTTCTTCGGACCTGATCTTCTCATTGCTCCTGTTGTTAAAAGTGAAGTTGATAAATGGAAAGTGTCAATGCCAGATGGAGAATGGGTACATATTTGGACAAATAAAATATACGATAAAAATCAATATGAAATCGATGCACCTATTGGTAAGCCACCTGTTTTCTATCGGTCTACAAGTGAATGGAAATCACTTTTTGAACAATTACAATATTTTTAAAGATACTCTATTCAGAACATTTTTTCTTCTAGTAATCATTAATGATTGAATTGAATTTTAAATGATTTTTATTATTATTAAATATTGAACATCTTCATATGGGTAAAAGTCAGCGTTTTCTTGACAGACAATTTTCTTGTTGATATTAGTTTTTCACAAAGATTAGAAGCTAATTAAACTTTTTCCAATTCTTTTATATTTCATAGGAATATTGTAGACTTCGATCTTAAATAAAATCAAGTGCTGAATATTATTATTGAGAAATTATTTGTTTAGTTTCACATTTTTTCATCTAAATTCTATTAATATTTCCTTTTTCGATTGAATGACTATTTTCATGTATAGTAGTTAATAGTGAAAATTCATTCTCACTTAACGATAACTGTGTTTTCTAAGAACTTTCTCAGTGTTATTTGTATTAATCTTTCATTTAGTATTTTATTATGAAGGCTCTGTTTTGAATTTGATTTTATCATATGGCAAATATTTCAGAATATTGTTCAGACGAAAAATTTTCAGTTTGATTTACTTAAATGATTTGAATTATTTATTAGAAATAAAAACAAAAAAGTCCCTCAGGAATATGTGCTAACAAATAAATGAAGAGCAGATGCTTAATGTCTAGTTACAATCAAGTCTATTTTAATTAGAATGAAATAAATTCCAATAGATGTTATTTGTTCCATTGAATGTTTTCTATATTTTTATTAATTTTTCATCAAATGCTTAATTATATTATTTTTGACAAGTGTAAACTGAAAATTTGCTGAAATATATTTCATAATTTAGATATAAGTACGAATAAGTTTGACTAATTTTTGTCATGAATGGACAGAGCAAAAACGAAAATTTATTTTATTTTTAAAAACTTTTGTTTATACGTGAATAAATGATAGAAAAAAAGAAAAAAACGAAGATGATATTTAAAGGGTAAATTACTATATAACTCAATAATGACAGCTAAGTAGTCAATCCAATAAATTTTCATTTTTATGTTTTCCTCTTCATGAAGAAATAAATTTTTCTTTGTGTAAACAAATAATTATTTACAAATGAAAAAGAAAACGACTCAGAATACATTTACAATGTTAAAATAAAAACAAAACGAAATTTGTTTTATCGTTTTGTTTTAGTTGATCGTTGTTGATCAGATTTAAATCGTTTATAGTCCATATCAGTACTGTTTCGAGAATAACTATCCTGATGATCACGCTATTAATAAAATAAACAAATATTTTAAAAATTAGCTGCTAATAAATTACGTGTGATAATGAATAATTATTTTGATTTGTTGAAAATAATGGATGATTATTTGATCCAGTTGAAGAATAAATATTTGGACGAGTTACATTATCAATGGTTATTAAACCATAATTAATTAATGTTGTGATGGATGGAACTATTTCTCTTATTTGTGGATCAACAAACCCAAGTGATTGCAAAGAACGCTGTAAAAAAAAGAATTCATTTTTTAAATATTTTTCGTTAATGAAATATTCTTACAACAAGTGAATCGACTGTAATATGATTTGTTCCACCAGCATTTATTATTAATTGTGATAATCTTTGTAAACCACTTAATTGTATTGACATATTTGATGAAGAATTCATTGATATCAAACCATTCATTTTTCCATCTAATAAATCGTTGTCAAATTAAATCTCTTTTTAAAATTTTTTAATAAAGATAAATTAAAATGGGGAAAACAAAAAATAAAATGATGATTTTTCGTTTAATTCATAGAACTGAATTTTCTGATAAAAATCTTCTATGTAGCTGTTTTTGATCAAAATATTCGAAAGGAAACCGATCGTAATCGTTTGTTGAAGCTTTTTAGAAATTATTTCAAAGTTTACCTTGAAAAAAATATATGGAAACTATCGCCAATTCTATTAGATAACTTTTAAATACTTTCTTGAAGAGTCTCATTTATCAGTTCGATTATTTGAAAATTCATTTTATGTTAATTATATTACATCTAGTTCACATTGAAAAAATATTCTTCTCGTATTTCCAATAAAGAAAACAATTGATTTTTTTAAAATTTCTCTTAACATGTTTTCTATTCGAAATAATCATTGACTTTATGGGAAAGTTTAATTTTGATTCAATTGAATTTCAAAGATTAAAAATACTAATAAAAAAAGAAAGAAAACAAAATTGAATACATACGATCATGAAATGGTTGAATATCATTCATAATTGATAAGGAATTCATCGATGCAGTTTTATCATTTGAATAATTAACACTTGGTACACTATCATGATGAGGATCTTCTAAAATTTTTTCTAAGACAATTTCCAAAGCTTTCAGTCGAATTTCATCTTCACCTTAAAAATGAAAATTAAATTAAATTAATAAAAATAAAAATCCACGAAGAAAAATATACCCGTGATAGTCATAACCCTTTCTTGCATATCAGATTTTGGTGTAATTGTAAGTAAAGCATTTGTATCATGTTTTATAGTTTCAATAGTTGAACCACCTTTCCCAATGATAACTCCAGCTGTTGCATTCGGAATAATTAGTTTAATTTGTCGTGATCGAATAAGATCACCTGGAAAACTTTCCTTTATTTTATCAGATAGAAATTCATAAACAGATAAAACATTTGAAACAATTCCAACAACAAGACAAACACGTTCTTGTGTCCCAGGAAAATAATCCTATTATTTTTATAAAATGAATTATATTTTAATTTTTAACTTTTAAAAATTTCTTAATAGATAACTTACTCCTGCTTTCGACATTTTCATTTTTGTACTTGTTTCTTTTTGTAATGAAGCGATTCTTTCTCCACCTTTTCCAATTACACTTCCTGTTGTTGTTCCAGGTAAAAGGAATTTTATATGAACTATATTGTCATTCGAATCATTTAATTGATTATTCGATGGATCTTTATCATCAAAATCTTGTCGATTAAAATTATGTTGACGATTATTACGAGATGAACTTGATGATGATGACATTTTATTAATTATTTACTGATTATTTAATGTTACAAATAAATAATACAAATGAAATATATTACTACTCTCTGTTCTTGTTCTTTCTAACTTATGACATTATACAATGATAGTTTAACAATGAACACCTCTATAGATAATATATTAGTTACAGTTTATAGATGACGCTAGACACTGAAGTATTTATATCATAGGGAAACTATATATATATATATTATTATAATATTATATAATTCCAAAGACAAAAACTATCATATTAGACGAATAGCTGTCTAATTCGAGTTCGAATATAAATGAAGAAAAGAAGAAGTTAAACTAAAACTAAATCTAGGAATACATTTAGTTTTAGTTTAACTTTCCGATATATGCGACATATTGAATACATATATACCCCTACCACCACACCCACACCCCACGGTATACAACCCAGGCACCACCTCGGATACCTCTCACCCGCACTCCTTGCAAGTACCCCTCACTTGCGCCCACATTTGAGCACTCCTCTATGGTACCCATCACCCACAACCACATTTGAAGTACTCTGGTACCCCTGCACCCCTTTAGGGTACTCCTCCTACCCACATCCTCACTCGCATCGCCACCCACAGTTACCCCTTAGTCCCCCTCAACCGACACCCACTTCATCTTAAACTAAAACTGAATCTATTTCGATCACCTATTTTCGAATTGATACCATGCAGTTGGGTGTCATTTATATACGAATTCGAACTAAATTACCCTAGTCAACTCTTCCTCAAAGAGTCCCCAGGGAGTCCCTAGGGATTTCATTCTTTTGCGGGGACTCACTGGGGACTCCCCGAGGAGTTGTCAGGGGAAAATGGATGAAATATCTAATTACTAATAAATTCTTCTTAATTTTTTAAAATTTAAAATTAAAAAGTTTTTTTTTATTTAAAAAAATCTAATCAATTACTCGTCAATTGAAGAATATGAAATTTATCTAGTATCATCATTTTAATTTAGTGTCAAATCATCTATAATACTTTTGCATTGATAGTTCTGTCGAGGCTGATTTTTTATTGAATAAAATATTCTCAATAGAAAATATTTTACTACTATTATGTTAATAGTTTAACTTCACGTAATGAAAACAACTTTTAAACTTGTTCTCATGGTCAACCTTATCTTTTTCTATCGATTATCGTTTGGAAATTTTCATCAAAACAATTAATTACTTGTTGAACACTTTGAAAAATGATCATTTTTGAACTCATATACGCCAAATGAATATTTCTTATATTCGAAATTCTTATGTTGTTTTAATAATAGTTTAGAGCGCACAGATCTATTAATATTGTTGAATAAGATAAAAAAGAGAATATGCTACAGACATTCATTTTTTTTCTAATTTTCTTTGTAATATGGAAATCTCATGGTTTATTTCTCGCTAGAGTCCTGCACGTTAAGACTTTTCTGTACCCTAACCCTACCCTATCGTAAAACTTCGTATCCTTGTTCTGCCCTGCCCTACGATGTTCTTACCCTAGCCCTACCCTGCCATATAGACTTCGTAACCTTGCCCAGCCCTGCCCTAGGGGCTTTGTACACTTACCCTACCCTATCACAGAGATTTTTCATTTTACACCCTATCATATTCTTAAAGTTTAAGGTCCAAGTAAAAGTCAGCATAAAGTTTTTCTTCACTTTGTTTTAATATATTTTATTGATTTTCAACGAGAATCAAATACAAAATTAATAAATATTTCGAAAGTTTCTTAAAAATAAAATGTCATTTACAAGATCACCACTTAAATTTTGCTTTCTCTCTTCCAAAACTTGCCCGTTCGTACTAAAAATACGTTCATGTCGAGATGATTTCGAAGGCTTTTTTTATTACGTTTACATGCACATTTACTCGACAAATAATCAAAAGTGACTGAACTCGTCAACTTATGCAAAAATAATACTAAACAATAGGACATTGTTTTCCGTTCGTTGCTATTCTATCAATTTGATTTGGATTAAGATATCACTTTTTACACTGTTTTTGATCAAAAAGAATTCAGAAATATATATTAAGTTATACTCTATAAAATTTTTATCTGTATGAGCTACACCCTACTTATACCCTAAATATTTTTTTTGTCACCTTACCCTGCCCTGTCCTACGAACTTTGTACCCTAGCCCTACCCTGCCCTGCAGGCTAGGGTAGGGCAAGGTTGACCTGCAGGACTCTATTTCTCGCTCACATCAAATTATAATCTTAAGTAGGATTCATCTCATTCTTTTTTTTCTATAAATTATACGAATTAGTTATAAATGCTTCAAATTCAACTCTAATTGATTATTTTATTTAAATACTCAAATATCAACTTTGTTTCATTTTTCAATTGATTCAACAAGAGAATCATTTAACTTCAGGAATGTTTTCAATTTATTCAAATTACTTTTAATTTGAAATCTTAAAAACTACTAGACAATTTACAGAATTAACTAAAAAGAGATGAACTAGGAATAATGAAAAAAAATCTCTTGCTATAAATAGTTAATTCTTCATTAATATTTATCATTAACTTCAATAAAAAATTAACATCAGTTATTTCTTTTGAAAGATTCCATTTATATTCAATAAAATATTATTCATTTTATATTAACGTAGTTAAATCTTTAATAGTAACAGAACGTATTTTCATTCTTTTCCTATTAAAAATCTCTTTTTGTTTTCAGAAATTCGAACAAAAACACAGATTTTCTTGTTCGAATTCACTTTAAATTTATTTATTTTTAGTAAACTATTATCTATACATATGTAAGTGATTCTATGTCATAAATAAATAAATAGTTTCTATAAAGTAAATTCTTTGAAAAGATGATTTCATACGAAATCAATTTATGCAACGATCTGAAAAGTAAAATTTTCATCCAATTATCATATCTTATTGTTTTAAAATTTCCTGGTAATATATTTTTCATTCGCTAGGCTATATAAAGAATGACGCAGAAAATATATGTGAGTTGTTCTGATATGTGTCTTGCTTCTAGTCTTCGTTAAAATAATATCTACTATATAGTTATATGTATAATTATGAGAAAGAACTTTTTGAATTCTGTATAATGATTTCATAATATGTTTAATCAAAGAAAGAAATTATGACAGAAAATGAATACTCAGGAATAGCATTTACCGATTCAATAAATCCAATAGAATATATAGTTAAAAAATGACCTAACGATAAAATGATATCTCAATAAAACATAACATATGATATTGATTTGATCTACGTAGAATAGATTAAAAGAAAAACACACTTAAGATTTTGTTTTCATAATTATATAAAACGAGTTAAATCGAAAGTTTGCAAAATAAAATATTCATCGTATTATTTTTTTTTAAATTTCGATTGAATTTCTATTGGATTATTCGTTAGTTGCATTTGTGAAAGATCACAATTGAAGAAAGGAAACACTTTAAAATAAATAACCAAATATTTTACGTTTGATTTGTAGAAGAAATTCTTTGTTTATTAATTGAAGATTATCCGATTTGATTTATTTGATTTGATTTGAATTATTTCGTGAGACAATGAACTTTTATTAGCTAATGAAATCAACTGAATAAGTATTCTTGTGTATTGAAATATGTATTTGTACATCGCTCTGATTATAACAATAATCGAATTCTAGCACGAAGAATTTTTTTCTAAATAAAAATTAATATTTACAGTTGTCTGTACTTGTAAAGATGCGTATATAATAATCTAATAATAAAACTAACAAAAAAGGGTTCCTATTATACAAATCAAGATAAAAACGGATTGATCTATTTTTTTTAATATTTCTTTTCAATGAGAATACTTTATAGGGACGTTTATGATGCGTATAATATATTAGTTTTGTTCTATTTATCCGAATCCAATCAATGCATAAACATTAGAAAATATTTTTCTCTGATGATTTATATTCAGATAAAATCAATTCTATCAAATCCTTCTAATAACAATGTAATTTATATGCAGAGACCTTATTTGTTCAACTTAATGAAGTTTTGTTTGATTTGAAATAAGTAAAGAAACCTTCGAAGGAGATTTTATCATTGGTTCTCTTCGGTTATTCAAGATAGATATATGTGCGTTATAACAAATAGGAGTTTCTTTTTGGAAAATTTTCAGACTAATTGAAAGAAATTTCCAACTTTATAAATGTCGTTTTAAATCTTAAGTATTCGATTCTATTGTATTCATGCGATTAAATTGATTTACATTAAAAAGAAGCAAGAGTTTGTCGTACATAATTGTTTCTTCGTTTTTCTTTTTCAGTCTCTTTTAACTTGTTTGCATACATAAGAGCATAAGAAGAACAAGAGAGAACACTTTATTAATACTAAGAAGAAAAAGAAAAAGAAGTAGATTTCAAATTCAACGAGAACACATCGATGAGTGATCCATTGTAAGTTTTATCTTGTTCCTTTTAATTTAATTTAATTTAATTTATAAATGAAGAACCTACGATAGTTTTCAAGATCCACATTTACAAAATTATTTTCAAAATAAAAATATTCTAAAGCATCTTAGAAAAACTGGATTAGTATATTTAATTTATTTGAGAATTCGTTTTAATTTTTGATAAAAAAATATTTATTTTTCAATAGATAAATCGATACAATGAAGTAATTCCCTATAAAGAATATCAAGCAACAGTTAATCAACGTTCTCGACAAGAACATATTCGTGCTTTGTTATCACATGGAGTTGTTCAACGGTACACTTTCTTTTTCTTGTTAAATTACTTTTATTGAATCAGTTTTATACAGTGTTATTGACTTAGAAAGATCTCGACAAGCAAATATACGAAATCAATTTGAAGCTACTGCCAAAAGAATACTTGTTGAAAATATTAAAGTTTGGTCAAAAATTAATCAAAAAAGAAAGAAAGATATTTTTTACTAATCATAAAATTAGGAATCAAAACAACCGTATCGACAATTGCCGTCTAAAGATTTTCATTTATTAAATCGACCTAAAACTAGCTTTTCAAATACTACTTTTCAAATTTATCAACAACAAGTTCGATAGTTACATTGAATTGATTTAAGATGAAAAATATTCTGTTCTTAATAGATAAAAGCAGTTAATGAAAACAAAAAAAGTCCAACACGTTTATCCCCAAGAACAAGTATTTCTACAAGAGCCAAAACTACAAAGGTAATATTCTTGTAATTATCTATCATCAATATATATATATATATATATATCTGTGAAATGTTTTTAGGTAATAAAATCTAATGTAAACTTAAAAAATCATTCTCAAATAACAATGATTTATTTGGGTTCACAAACTCATATCGATTATGATCAATCATTACGACAACAAAATAGTTCGGAAATTATTGTTATGCAACAACATTGCGGAGGAGAAAACCTTATTCTATTTAAAAAGAATCTTCAACAAAATGGTTTATCACTAAATAAAAAATGATTTAGTTAAAAAAAGACAATTTTTTTTATTCTTAGAAAAATTTACATTTGAATCTCGACGTCATTTCGCATATCCATTTGCATTAAGTTTATATGTCAATGGCTTAATTGATTGTCGTATATCAGTGTGTTGTGAATACAAACATAAGATCGGTTTACCATTAGGTGGAAAACGTGCTTCATTTGCTATTTTGAATGTTCAAGGTGGAAAACCTTGTCAAACGTTTGTTATTGTTTATTTCTATTTTGTTATATTTGAAAAAGAAATAATTTTATTTAATTAACAAAATAGGTGTCGATTCAATGAATATATGTCTAATTCATCATTATCAAAACATAAAACATATGATAAAAGTTCGGTAAGAATATTTCATTGTTGAAATATTTTATTTCATGAATTAGCTTTTAAAGATAACTACTGATAAATCAAAAAATGAACCAATTTATGAAATCAATCCAGAACGTTTATTATGTACACCAACACCATGTGGTATTTAGTATTAAGAAAGAAAAGAAAGCAACGAATTGTTGTTCTTTTTAATGTTGTTTAGATGAACGTGAAAATGAGACAACGAATTCAAATGAAAATGGTTCGTAGAATAAATCTAGAGAATATTTTTTTTTAAACTATGTTAAATTTCATCAGTAGATTAATTAGGACTTATTTTCTCGGTTCGTTTTAAATACTTTCCAAGTAATCATTTTTAGTTCTATTTATCTTATTAAGGATGGTCATTATAGAAAACACCTATCCGATAGTCAATTCTTTAGTTTTCATTTTAACTCTTCGGTTTCGACTTGTTCTATTCTTCTTTTTTTTATTTCTAATAGAACATCTGAATTTTTAAATAATATTATTAGAACATTTCATCTTCTTCGATGAAGGATTTTGATAAAAAAAAATCATTTTTGTAGATATTAATTATTTACCTATCCATTACTATAAAAATACAATGAAAAGATTAGATTATACGTTCGAATTTCATTCAAGGAAGATTTGATAAAGAGCGAGTCATCTGTATATAACAGTCAGTGTCGATGAATTATCATATATGTAATGAATTGTTAAAAAATTCAAAAGAAATAGATTCAAATATTGTAACATATTCGAATATGTATTAAATAAAGTCTTTTTTTTGTCTCATTCCTGTAAATAGAATTCGAAGTGACAAATCGCAAGTCTGAACAGAAAATTGATTGTTACTTAAAATATACGAAAAAAATGTTTTCTTCTCTTAAGAATTCGACATAAACTTATATTTATCAATTATTGTTTATATCACTAATTTTCAATTATACATTGCGATTTTTATTTCGATATTTCAATTTGGAAGTTTGCTTGAATTGCTTTATATATTTTATTTTATTTTCGTTGATATAGATGAATATCGTCATGCTGAACAAATTTATGAAAATCTCCTTATGAAAATAAATGATAATCGTAATTGGAAAGAAAATAGTCGTTTTCAATGGCAATTAGCTAATATATGTAAAGAAGGACTTGGCGATTATGATCGAGCTCTTGATCATTATTTAATATCTCTTGAAACATTGTGTCAATATATTTCGCCATTAGATCTTAAACTTCGAAATTTATATTTAAGTATTGGCCATATTTTTCTTTTACAAGGAAAATTGAAAAATCATTTAGCAATTGATTATTTTCAACGTGTTTTAAATATTGATTATTCAACAAATAATAAAATTTCTAAAACTTATCTTATAAATGATCATAATTATCTTGGATTATTATATCAAAGTGAAGAAAATTTTTCTCAAGCTTTATTTCATTTCAAAAAAGCTTTAAAATATATTTTATTAATTAAATCAAAAGAAAATTTTAATTCAATTCCAATTTCAAATTCGAATGAAAATTCGAATGAAAATGATTATTTAATTAATCGAACAATTTACGATAGAAAAGCTCTAGAATCTTTATCAATAAATAATTTAGCAAACATATCAGAGATTCATTTTAATTTGGCAATAACATATCAAAATCTTGGACAAAAACAAAATGCATTTAAGCATACAGAAAAAGCACTTCAATTATCAACAGATGATCAAAAGAAATTTAATATTTATCAAAATTATTTTCATAAACTGCAACAGATTTAATTAGTATTAAAATCTTTTACTCTTAATCAATTTATTAATCTAGTGTTTGTTTGCTTTTCATTCTCAAAAGATGACATCTTAAAACTAATTCTTTTTTTAAATTATAACATTTTGGTTTTTTGAAAGAAAATAGGAGTTTTTCTTATCTTAATATTACATTGTCGCATTGTTTAATTAACTGATTGATTTCTTTTAGACAAACATTCGAATTGAAGAAAAAGTAATTGTTCTTGAACAAATTGAATTGAAATATTCAATCATGTGTTACTACATTAATGAGTAAAATATGAAAGTTAATCCAATCGACTAGATTTGTTTACATTTTTGTTATTTGAAATTATTATATTGGCAGTAAATATTAATATTGATAATTAAATGCATAGAAAAAAAATTTAAAATTATTTCGTTTCAATAAAAAATGTTAAATGTATAATTTGATTGTTTTCTTTTTTGTTGTTGTATAATACTCGTCAGAGGACTGATTCAAGCTGCGTAGATATTTCTCGAATAATTATTACAGTGATGATTCATTTAATATGCTTGATTGATCATGTGAAACGCATTTGTTTAGAAAAACATCTTGTTTTTCTTCATCAGTAATATTCATACTAAAAATCGCAGCATTTGTTTTAAGTAGAACGTTGTGATGAAACGTTTAGAGCGTTTAGGAAGTGTTGTTTTTTTCGCAGTAACAGTGAGTTTAGTGTTTCATCTAATAGCAATGTCATTCAATAGTTGGAAAGTTACAAAATGCCGTACATGTGGTGAAAACAATCCATTAGCAACATGGACTTCATCAATCAATGAACGTTGTTATTATTCATCGGTGGCAGCAATATTTTTTTCACAAGATCAGTTGAATACAAGTGTTCCTGCTAATTTATTTATAACAACAATTTGCCTTCCAAATCAGTATATTATCAGCAACGAGGTAAAATACGCAAATTATTGCCTGGCTATAGCTCTTAATAGATCAGATACGGCCTGCTCACTTAGAACTTACAATCCTGACTATTGTAAATGCGAGTAAGTTTTAATAAACAAAAACCTTTATTGAAATACTCTACTACAAAATCTATTAAATATTATAGTTATACTGGTTCAACTAAAGCAGTTGTGGCTATGACAGTTTTATCAGCATTATCACTTGGAATATTATTGTTTTTAACACATTTCGTAGCTCTTGTGAAAATAGATTATGTATTACGATGGTTAATTCCACTCTGTTTTGGTCTTATGCTTTTTGTTATTCTATCTTTAACTATAACTTTAAGTGTTGCGGGTGACAGTGTAGATGAAGATCTTCAAGAACTTCGTTTTCAATGGTCTTTATATAAACAAGCCTATCCTGATAGTATGATTAAACTAAAGAATATTTTACATACGTAGATACGAATCGATTTATATATTTCATTTTTTGCTTTGTTAGAGACATTGATTGATACGTGGCAAGAAGAATTGAACAATCTGACGAGTGTTAACTATAGTGTCTCAATTGGATGGTGTTTTGGAATGGAAATTTTATCACTTTATTTTGCTCTTATTGCATTAATTATTTATGCTCTTATGTTTCAAGCAAAAAAACGACCTGAACCAAAGAACAAATAATAAAATAAACATAAGATCGAAAGTCTTTTGTAATTGTTTTCTTTTTGTCTCTCATTAGATACACATTCAAAATAAAAAGTCACTATAAAAGATGAAAAAAAATCAATTCATATAATAAAATTCTACTCTAGAAATTCTAATGGGCCATAAAATCAATTCAATTCTTATTGCCAGAAATTCAACGAATGATAACGAAAGATTCAATTATTATTTTATATTCATTTATTTTTTGAGAACTGTTTACAAGTCAAGTAATATTATTTCAATATAAGAAATATCTCGAAAATATGGCAATCGTATTTTAGAAGTCAAACGATCACAATAAAATTTTCATCATAAAGTTTTGAATAGAATGAATTCAAAATTGATTTCAATTGAAAAATTCAAATTATTGAAATTTAAGTCACTATCTGTTATATGCCATCTCGCTAAAATCCATCCGAGATATTCATCCAAAATAATAACATTCAAATAGCATCATGAAGAGATTATAGATTGTCCCGTGTTGATCAGTATTATTAAGGTTCAGATGATGATTTTCAAACAAATTCTTCAATTATAGAGAATCAAGAAAAAATGAATGAAATCATTATAAGAAGTGTTGTAAAATATGCTAAGTACCGAAATATGAAATTCAATTGATTATTTCATTGAGTCAAACGACAGATTATTGACATATATCATAAAAAATCGAAGGAAGTTTTATTATGACATCAATTAGGTGAATATATCTAATGACAAAAAAATACAATAGTAATAAAACGAATTCCTTTTTTAATATTTGACTGTCATTTCAAAAAAGAAAACTTTTTCTCAATTAGTTAGATTTTAATGGATTTATAACGAAAATTTCTAATTAAAAGACAGAATACATCGTTTTTTAGATGCAATATTTTATTTTATTATAAATTGCACGTAGACGTAGAAATCAAAATTTTCTAAACCAAATCAATGAAAAAATAAGTAGCAAAGGAAAACGATTCATAACATTCTTTGATTGTGCTTTGAAAATAAAAAGAATCAACAAATAACAAATGTCGAGTAGCTGAGAAAAAGAATTCATTGTTAATATCTTTGCTTATTTTTGATCATAATGATTTGAAATTCTGCTCAAAATATTTCTCATGAAAAACTGTGCAAGACCTTATGTTTTACTTAAACTATTCGTTTTCTTTCAGTTCGAGCTAAATGAAGTTATTTAAATTATAATAGTTGATACAACGAGGTGATTTACACGAGAAATCTTTTGAGAAGAATTTCAAATTATTATGATCAAAACTAAAGAAAGATATTCATGAAGAATTTCTTTTCTCAGTCACCTATTTTTATCAAATATGAGCAAGTAAACTTTTTCTTTGCTATTTATCAATGAAAATATGACTTTCGAGAAAAATATTTTTAAATCAAAAATGAAAACTTTTAAAAAGCATATCTTTCATCTTACAAATATAATTAATGATGATTTCATTATGGAAAATGATTATTAATATTAAACGGATCAATTACTATTTCGAAAAAATGCAATCCATTATAAGTTTTAAAAAAATAATAGCATTCGAATTTTTAATACAGACATTTATCTCATTTCAAAGATATTCTTCAAAATAAATTCTTTATTAGTCACAACAAAAAATGAATAGGAAAACGTAAAAGAAACAAACGATAAGAATTCATTTAATGAAATTTCTATCATTTATTAATCTTTACTAATATTAATAGAACTCCAATTTTTAAACCATTGATTATTTTCATGATTTATATATATAACTAGTTATGGATTTTGTATTCTCTTCAAATTTTACTAATGAAGCATTGTTTTTTTTTCTTTTCAAATATAGAATATTTCTGAGAAAAATCAATTTATCTCTATATAAATTTAATTTGAAAGTTTTCGATAGATTATAAAAGCTATGAAACGCTGGTATCAATAAGTTTCTAGGGGTCCAACGGTGACAAACAGTCACCGGTATACCGTCACTGTTTCACCGTCCCCGGTCCCCACCGGTCTCACTGGTCTCACCGGTTCATACCGGTCACCGTCGCCGGTCCACACCGACCACCTTCACCGGTCGTACCGGTCCACACCGATCACCGTCACCGGTCGCACCGGCAACCGTTAACGGTTTCACCAGTGCTAGATTTTAGTTGATTCATTTGTACTCTTTGCCTTAATAGCTAGTAATTGATGTTTTAGGAACACATTATATTCCTCAATACAATCAACCAAAATATCTCTGGTGAACGGTGGCGTCAATTCAAGCTGACTCTGTGCTAGAACTGATAGTCCAGAAAAGTTCAAAAGATGAATAAAACCAACAATTCAGAATGTTTCATTTATGCATCTCTTTTGATAATCAAGGTCAGCGACATAGCTGCGCAAGTACGGGTACAACTTGTACTCGACAATTTACATAGAGGCTGAAAGCTCCGCTACTAACACAAAGGATACATATGTACTCAGTTGCACTACCCCCTCTTCCCCCAAAAAACCTAGAATTCTAGAATTCATGTACTCACATATATTTGTATGTATTCGGTTGTACCACCCGATACATGAATTCTAGAATTCTAGGTTTTGGGGGAGTAAGATGTGGTAGTCGATGCTAGTACAAGTTGTACCCGTATTTGCGCACCCCTCATCAGCGATGCTCATGCATCGGTCTTCACCGTACGTCTTTCATAGGTTTACCGGTATCATTGTTAGTCTTACCACCTCATCTCTAGTTTTCACCAGTATATGTCATTATAAACCGCTATAATGCGGTAAATTGCTTACCGCTCTATACCGGTATGTCGAGATGCACCGATATATAGTGGCTGACACTAATTTATACTGGTTATACTAGCTACCGGTATCTGCCAGTTACCAACTTCCACCGGTTAATTGGTACTAGTGAACCGGCCATTCACCATCACCGTTGCATCCCTAGTTGCGATTTAGTCTTGCAATATGTCACAGATAGAATATACAAGTACAAAATGCTCCGGTATTGCCAACATTATACTTAATTGTATTAGTATTGCCATGCGAAAACTCTCTGAAAACGGGTGTATACAGGAAAATAGTACTAATTATCAATAAAGGGATCTGAAAACGACTAATGAGACCAGTAACAGTAACTAGTGAGGACCGGTGCAACCAGTGATGGTGACCGGTGGAACCGGTGCGACCGGTGACGGTGAGATCGGTGGCGGTTTTCGTCACCGTTGCACCCATATAAGTTTCACATAAAATTTCTCACATCACATATTTTCTTCTTTTCTATAAATTAACCCTCATGAGAAATGACATGCAATCGAAAGAATGTTAATCATCGATGAGAAACTATTTTTCTCTTGTCCAGAAATTCTAATTGATGAAATAAATCGTGTTATTTAAATTTTTTCTATCAGTCAGAGAAACCATCTATTTATGCTGAAAATGATAAGATTTTGAAAACATTTTGCAGAGAAAAATATGATTTATTTTTTAACTTAACAAATCATATTGATGAGATTTGGCAAATAAATAAATTTATCCGCTTGTAAATATTATTCAAGTTTGAGGAAAAGGCGAATCTTTTGCGATGTTCATAAATATTCGACTAAAATGATTATAATTAAAAAGAATTTAATTAGCAGTGAAACATTGAGTTTATTATATAGGATAAGGTGTTTTTATCATTTTGACAGGACAGTTTTCGATTAATATTGTACTATGTTTCTTTTTATCTAAATTTGTTGATACTAAACAAAGAACAGTCTTCAACGACTTGTTATTCATCAGTCTTCGATGTGAATCTTTATGAGAACTCAACTACAAAAAGGAGAAGCATAACAGCACAGTCTCTTTCAACGACCTGCAACTAAATGCTAGTCTTTGTAATGGAGTTAACCTTACATTTCTTAAAATATTCTGTGATGAAAAAATGAAAGTAATACTAACAATTTAACAAGTATAACCTTCCAATAAGTGAAATGATCAATTCATCAATGTTTATGACGTAGAAGATGATCCACAAAAATCTTGTTTTTAAACGTACTCGTACAATTTTCCGCAAAATATATTTGAGTTTCATAAAATAGAAAAATTGTTGTTTACATAAATATGAAACAAAAGTCAACATAGTTTATCATGTTCGAAAAGATTGATATACTGTCAAAACTATCTTGATTTACTAAATGTATTAATGAAATCAATGTGATGAATTATAGTTGAATATATTTGACTTGATGTAGACGAAAAGAGTTGTCTAATTAAAATTAGATAATATGACCTTGGAGTACGAAAAATTGAACGATGAATTTAAGAAATATTTAAAAAAATGGCCACTCTAGAATTAAACATTAAAATTAAAGTTGAATCATGAAAATTTTCAAGTATTCAATAATTGAAGATTCAATAAGTACGATTTTTAATTTTGATAAAACCATTTTTTATTCGAAGAATAATGTGAATAGGGAATAGTCTATATTTTTATATTTAAAAGCAAATTCAATAACAAAATTTAATATTCATTTCTTCGACTATTTATAACAAAAACATAGTTAGAATACAAATTTTAACAGAAATAATTAGTTTCAATCTTTCATCATTTGTTTTCCGTATTAGTTGACAGTTAAAATGATAATGAAAATATTATCACTTAAAATACAATTCGATAAAACTAAACTAAAAATTTATTTTTGCTTTCAACTAAATTCAATCTTATTGTTGCAACATATAGAGTAATGAAGACATGAGAAAGTAATTGAGAGGATTCCAAAGTTTCTTTTTTTATTCAATATAAAATTATGAGTTTCGTGGGTATAGATGTGGGATACTCTATTTTGATGTCTTTCCCTTTTCATCTTAAAATACACGCAGACAAGAAAAAATCTTTATTTTCTATTTTCAAGATCGATTCTTTTTCAGAATTTTTTTTCCGTAGATTTTTTACAATGTATGAAAAAAATTTACAGCATATCTTGAAATCGAATCATCCAATTATTTCAAAAACAAAATATATTCAATTAATTTTACAGTTATATGATTGTTTTTTTCATCTAATTGAAAACAAGCAGTGAACTAATATTTAATAAATCAGTAGTTTAAATTACTTCGAAAAAATTTCATTTTTTAAACTAATTTGAAAATGATTCCTTGCGTATAAACACTTTTGAATAGGATTAAGAAGTAATTGAAGTAAAAATGAGTTGAATTATTTTATTTCGATGAAAATATTAGTATTGAATTTTTTAATCTAAAAACATTTCTTTGTAATTAATAGTGGACGAAAACATAAAGTAACATGTTTTCTTCTATAATGATCATTTCAACAACAAAAAATAGATGTATTGTTATTTTCATGAATTTAGCGTGTGACTGGGTATGTTCTAACCTATGCTAAGAAAATAAATACAGGTCCGAATTTGGCGATGATGATTTGTCGCTTTAGAAATAAATATTTATCTTTCTCATCTAAAATCTTCTTCATTATGTGGTTTTTTTTCTATGACTGATAGTCTATTTTTAATTATATAAATAATTTTAATAGCATTTTTAATTATATTACTCAAACTATTTCTTTTTTCTAAAAAATTCATTTGTTCTAATGCGAATAAATGATTTTCTAGTTGAATCGACCACAAATACGAATTCTTTTCGGTTTTCAACAATTTCCTATTCTTATTTGTTTCATTTCAACATAATCAATTCTTTAATAGATCATAAGAGATAGATCGTCCTAAAATCTTTTATATAAAAATTTAATCTAAATAATTATTTTGATTGATTTTTCTTTTAATATTTATGATATAAAAAATTTATTATTGCATGTTTTCGTCGAAATATTTTGTCTTAATAGGGTTTTCAAGAAAAATAATATTCTATGGATAACATATTTATGTTAAATCGAAGCAATAAAAATTCAATTGAATTTAAAATATATAATGTACGACTAAATACTTCAGAAAGAAAAGAAATTAATTTCATTGAAGTTTGTTTTTCGCCTCAAACACAACCAGCTGTATTTTAAATAACACGAAAACATTAACAACAATCATTCTCATCATCATTACGATAAACAATTTCTAAAATATATTGATTTGAATGTTTGTAACGAACATACACAAATTATTACGAATCAATAATGTGAACCTTATTTATTTGCCTTTTTTCTAAATATTTTTTGTCTTGTAAAATATTATTCAGTGGTGACCATATTTATAATCAAAGAAGTTACTCGAAATAGATTTCTATCAAATAATGTTGGTTTATGGTCGTAATTGAATCAAAATTCTTTTTTCGAATAACTTTTTTTCTTGCTTATGAGATAAAAAATCAAAAATCAGATCAATTAAAACTTTGTTTTGAAAATCAACGAAGCAAAAAAATTACAAAATATACTCAAGGTTAACCAGTCTTTATCTCTGTTTATCTTGTCTTGTTTGATTAAGGTGCTTATTTATGAAAAGTTTTTTTCGTTCTTTGTATATCGTTGTGTGACTGGATATTGATTACTATCAATTGACTAGGATATGCATATTAGAGAATTATTTCTAAGATTAAAATAAGTAAAATAATATAGAAAGAAAAGTGATATCTGTATCTTTTTCTCAATTGTTAGGATTATTAAACTTTAAAACTAAATCTATATTGTCATTCATTTATTTAATGAATCAACTAATTTTATTTGTAATTAAATGAAAAAAGAATCACTAGTATTCAGATTGAAGATGATATCACAAAATGAAAAACACCAACAATCGTTTGAATAGAATTTATTGAAAATATAAAATTATCAATTTAAAAAATTTTCAAAAACTAGCTCTAAAATAAAAAGCATGCTGATTTTAACCTTGAGCAGAAGAGGGAGACAGAGAGAGAGAATCATTATTATGACGGTTTCTGACAGAAGAAGTGCTTTCATTGATGGAACTATGCTTTATTTCATTTCTTCATATCATGAATCGCCCCGATTACACAAAAAGCACACATTTCAATACTCAACCATCCGAGAGAATGAAAGCTGATGACAGTTAAGGGCAAACGCTAAGGATATCAAAATAAATACAAAACATAAAGGATAAAATAATAGTCACGCTTAACTGTAAGCGTTACACGCCCGGGTCCAATTTGGACGCTCAGGAATAACGTCCTTAACACCAAGAGAAACAAACAGACTAAGGGAAAGTAAATAGTCTGTAAGAAGACATGGAATAGTGTCAAAAGATAGAAACATTACTGAATAAGAAAGAGAAGAGAGAGAAAAAAATACAACAAACACATATGCTCAAAAACAACTGTCAGATGTGAGCACCAGCTTGAAATCGATTGAGACAAATCACCAGGCAGTAAAAGAGGAACACTTCGAATGCATTCTACTCATGTGTAAATGGACCATTTGGTAGGCAATTCGATATCTCAACCACCACGAAATTGAGATTGACTCAGTTATTTATATACGGAAGCTGATTTGTCGACACGATCATGCCGGAAAATCATAGTTGTCCAATTCATTGAGGAGGTGATATACCACAGCAGGATCGCACCAGCACCCACAAGTTTGAATGTTGATGACACATTTGAATGAAAGATCATGACTAATGTTGAGTTGTTGTTGGGAGAATATTAACGACTCTTATGAGAATGATCGAAAGGTTGTATCATAGCATGCGTCGAGACGATACAACGGTTTACGTATAGATATTATGAAGAAAACGCTTTGGGACTACGCACAGTCGGCTGAGACTCAAACTGCCCTTTAATACGTTCGCTGGTCTAAGATAACATTGCTGCCCTTTTCAACAGTATTACCAGTTTGCCGATATTGATGGTACGCTTCGATGATTCTCCTTCCTTCTCTTTCTGTTCCCTTTTCATTGTTCTAATATATCTCTCCCTTGTCTCTCTTCTATATCTCTCCTATATATACGTGTGCTATGTATGAAGTTGTTACACTCTGGATGTGAAGAAGCAAATAAGCATCATTGCCGAGAGTCGCTGTAAACTACTCCACCTCTATCCAGTTTGTCATTACAATATTAGCCACAAAACAGAGTCGCATATCTATCGTTACAACCGGTCCTACGTCATCTTCACGAATTCAACATCTCGAATATAACCGTTAACGGCGTTTTGTTTTATGTTGCTGAAGGTAAAAGGTGATGTAATAGTGTTGTTGTGGACCAAGAGGATAGTATGTAATGAATAAGTATAACACTGCAACAAAGATCATATTTCAAATTTATTTGAAATATGATCTTTGTTGCAGTGTTATACTCATTCATTACATATTTATTTCCACCTGCACTTTCACAAAATTATATGCAAGAGAATAGTGTTTGACTTCGACCAAAAGAGTGGCAGGATCGATAAGCAGGGTCGCCAGTTGTGACGATTTCTGACAGAAGAATTGCTTTCATTGATGGAACTATGCTTTACTTCATCTCTTCATATCATGAATCGTCCCGATTACACAAAAAGCACATATTTAAATACTCCACCATCCGAGAGAATGGAAGCTGATGACAGTTAAGGACAAACGCTACGCACACCAAAATAAATACAAAACATAAAGGACAAAATACATAGTAAGGACAAAATAATAGTCACGCTTAACTGTGAGCGTTATAATTATTTAATAATATTACTGATCAATCTAAAATACTTCTCAAGGTAAAAAAGATACATGAAAATTCACTTTTTCTTAAAACTTCTATCTTTAAAAAGTAGATATAAACAGAATAATTATTTGAATATTCGTTTGACTAGATGAAAATAAATTGAAAGACTTGCATATTTTCTTCTTTATTTAATTTTTTGCACAGAAAATAAAAATACGAGTCATATGATAAACATTTTCATGTTCTTATAACACTAATCGATTTGACAAGCTGTAATTTTTCTTTAATAATTATCAATTCCACGCTTAGAATATATAGCACAGGTTAATGTATTATTATTACACATTAATTTCATTTCATTCATTTGTTTTGTTTTTTGCACTGCCATGTTTTTTGCTCTTGCAATTCGAATCCACACCCTCAAGATAAACCTCATATAAACAAAACAAAACTACCGTAGATACGATATAATTAAGAAGTCAAATCAAAATTTGTTATTAATCAGCATTAACTGATGAGGAATCCTGGAAGGGCGTATTGGTTCTATGCATCTGATTATTAATCAGACATGAAAAGGCTCGATCCTGGTACGGTGTCTTCGGTGTCAAGATATACGATATCGGAAGAATAAACAAAGGAAGAACAGTATTGCACGCCAATTTCGTCATAACTACCTCGATTTCGACTTTCGTTGTGTTCGTTTACGTTGTCGCTTTCCCTTCCTTGTCATCCTTTCTCTGTTTGTTATCGTAGTCTTGTCTGTTGACTCTTGTTTTCTTAAGTGTCCACAAAAAATCGCAAAAATATGTATGGATGTCACGAATAAATACGGTGTATAAACAAAAATAAAACTGAAGAGGAAAAAAAGCAAGAAATAAAGACACACCCGCAAGTAATATAGAATGACAATAAACGCTTATTTTATATAAATAAGTAAGTCCTTTTTTGTTAACTAGCTATTATATTTTGATTTTGATAAAATAGAAATAAAACAAGGAAAATAATGTTCGATTTTGATACTATAAAAGAAACTATTAAACAAGGCTTTAAACAATATATGTTTCCAGTTGGTTTAATTTTATTTCAATGCGTTTTTATTGTATTATATGCTGTTCATGCTAAATATGGATATGAAATCGATAATAATTCAACTGTAATCAAAACACCCAATACTCCACCTGATCAAGGTGCAGTAGAATATTATTATTCATTTTTTCAAGATGTGCATGTTATGATGTTTATTGGATTCGGATTTTTAATGACTTTTCTTCGTCGTTATTCATTTTCATCAGTTTCATTCAATTTTTTGGTCGCTACTTTTGTTCTTGAATGGGCAATCTTAGTTCATGGTTATGTTGTTGATTGGGATTCTGAAACAAAATCATTTTCAGTCACTGTTAAAAACCTACTTCAAGCTGATTTTGTTTCTGCAGCAATATTAATATCATTTGGTGCTGTTCTTGGAAAAACGAATCCAGCTCAATTAGTTATACTTGCTCTAGTGGAAGTTGTTATTCAAATATGGAATGAACATATTTGTGTAACTTATTTTTGTGCATATGATGGTGGAGAGTAAGTAGATTTTTACATTGTTATTTTTTTTTTATAGAGAACAATAATAGATAAAAGATTTCTTCTATTTTTACAGATCAGTATATGTTCATGTATTTGGTGCTTATTTTGGTTTAGCTGCATCGTATAGTCTTCAACATAAACGAGAGGTCGAATCTCCAAAAGAAAGTTCAAGCTATGCTTCAGATATATTTTCAATGATTGGCACATTATTTTTATTTTGTTTTTGGCCATCATTTAATGCTGGTACAGCATTTGGAGATGGAAGAGTACGTGCTATTACTAATACATATATAAGTATATGTGCATCAGTTATATTAACGTTCACTGTATCAGCACTTGTTGGAAAAGGTAAAGAAGAAATAATTCATATACAAAATGCTACATTAGCAGGTGGCGTTGCTGTTGGAGCTGTATCTGATAAAAATATTGGTTTATTTGGAGCTATGATTATTGGAAGTCTTGCTGGTATTATTTCAACTTTGGGTTATAAATATTTACTTGAGCTATTAAAAAAGATTCATATTCATGATACATGTGGTGTTCATAATTTACATGGAATGCCGGGAGTTTTATCTGGTTTAGCTGGAATCGTTGTTGCTAGTATGTCTTGGAAATCATTATATACAGAAAATTTAGGACCATCATGTTTATCGGGAGGTGAACATAGATCAGCTGGAACTCAAGTGGGCTATCAATGTGCTGCACTTTTACTAACATTAGGTATTGCCATTGTTGGAGGACTTTTAACTGGAATTTTTCTTCGTTTACCAATATTTTCTACACCAGATAATGATTCTTATTTTGATGATAGTCTTAATTGGCATGTTCCAAAAGATTTTGTTGCTGAAGATTCAGCATTAGGTTCTCTAATTAAAAATATTTTACCAAACCAAATGCAACTTGAAGAAATACCTAATGAAATAGCCCTAAATCCAACTACACTTGAAGTTATACAAGAAACAACATTTAGACATTGAATTGGAACCGTATCTGAAAACTCAACCAGATCAAAACTGATAAAAATATTGCTGTATCACGTGTTTCATATACTCAACGACTATAAAAAAAACTATTTGAAAACTTTTTTTTTCTATCTGTTATTTATTAATTAATTCAAAATATTATTAACATTTTCGTTCTCCGTATTGTATTTTTAAATATCGTTTAAATAATATTAATAATATTTTCGTTGTCTTCCATAATCAGTAGTAATAAACTATAAAAATAAATACAAATTGCTGCCTTAATATGTTTTCATTTTTATATTCGAAATACGAAGGCATTATCATTCATCATCATCTTATTCAATTCAATTATAAATTTTATCCTTCAAGTAGACCTCCCTCCCTTCATAGCTTAATCAATGACGTCAATACATTGACGTATAAATTATAATATTTTCATATGATAGAAACTATTCAGAAATTATATTATTTTAATAATTCTTATCGAATCTTACTTCAATAAAATAGATCTAACAAAACAAAAAAGGAAGATATTTGTAATAAATTTTAATTATTTTGAAAATAATCAACAATATTTACAATCTTACCGAAGATTATTATCAACAAAAGAATATCCAATAAACAAAATTTGACCGATCGTCGTAACTGATTGATGTTGACATCATTGCAAGAATTTTAAATCTTATATTAAAATTAATACTTCAATTTTTAAAAATCACTTTTATGTTTAGTTCGAAATTGAATGCATTTGAATATATTAAATGAGATACTCTTCGATTTGTCTAGAGAAATTCAATTATGCTTCTATCGAAGTTTTTCTTGCTTAAACTTTATTATTTTCTTTTAAATCTTAGTAAACATCGATAAACTTATTTATTTCATTTATAATTCCATGTTTGAACTCATTTTATTGCTATTTGATCTGTTGTAGTTTCTTATTTATTTGTATTAATCTACAATCTTCATAAATAATAATATTAACTCTATAGTAAAATCAGCATAAACTAATAGGCAGAAAGGCAAATATGATAAAACAGTCAAAGTTGATCTTAACTCATTGAGAAAAATGATGAAAGAAAAGACAAACATTTATTTTCTCGATCTAATGATGTAATTTATGAAAAATTAATGATAAATACTAATGATAAAAATGATCAGGTGATTTTTAATCTTGATGAAAAATACTTTATTAGAAAAAGATTCATTGAAGGATATTCTTAACCCAATGAAAATTGACTTGAATAATCATTCGTCTTTTCATCATATGCCAATCGAATATTCTTATAGATAACATGAGAAAAAAAGTAATCAAATACGATTCGAAATATTTATTTTTAAATGCTAATAAAATCATATAATTATAATGCATTAAAATTATTTTATATCTGTATTTAAAATGATATGAGATGAAACAAGTAGCTAGCATTCATCAGGACTTGATTCATTTGATATTTGTATTTACCAAATAGAAATATATATAAAAGTATAGTTCGATATCAATATGATTCAAATAAATTACTACGTGCATTAGACAAAATGAAAGTAATGACTTGACAACATAATAGCAATTCGTTTTCTAAAAACAAAGTTTTTTTCATGGACGTATGAGACTTGATTTTTATTTTGATAAACAACAATTGCTTTACAATATTCTGTTTCAATCCAATGAATTCTAACTAATATATATTCTATCATATTGCTCTATCTATATCGAGTTTATCGAAAGCTTTTACCATTGTGTCTTGTTTTTTCTAATGATAATTAAATAAATGGAATGAAAATTATTTTTTATTATAAATTAATTTATACGACATTCTTCTATTTCTATCAATGCTATGCACTCATAAATACTATATAGATTCATTTATAAAGATTTTATAATCAAAATTTTTATATTTAAAATAATATAATTCAATTGAACAATTTCGTGACATTTCACTATTCAAATTATTTTCTATTTTATTAATTTTTAGATAAATATATACAAATTAATAAAGATATGTCCCATCTTTGTTGCAAAAACAATGAACGTTATCATCACGAAGCAATCGTTTGAAAAATTTAAGAAAATCTTAAGAATAATTGTCGCTTGAAAAAGAATTTCAAATCATCTCTGTATTGGAGTATTACATTGAATCTATTATTACAACGATGATTATAATCATCTATGCGATAAGAAAATAGTGAGATTCAATGACACTTTATAGAATTTGTATTCACTAATGGACAGAACTATCAACTGTACCCCATTTCGTCATTTTGTACCTCATTTAGGTTTTTAATTCTGGTGTGCAATAAAAACATGTTCTAATGAAAATAACCTGTGTTTTTCGACTATAACTGTCTCATTTTTATAAAGACATCTGTAATTTCATGTCCTAAAAATCGCGATATACCCTCAAAACGAATGATATTTCGTTCATTTTCCAAATAAAAACAACTGTCATAAACAACGACAAGACTTTGATGAGATATGTAGATGACAGTTTCTTGTTCCAGAAAAAGAATCGAATCAACAATTAACAATATAATCTATAGAAAAGGAGCGAGTAACAGAGCCAAATAGTTTGAGTACGGTGACGGATAAAGCTACTAATACATTGAGACATCAAAATGAATGATATAATGTGAACAATTAAATGAAAATCGACGATTTTATAGTGATAAATCTCACAATTAATCGGATTATTCAATAGCGGGAAACGCTAAAATTTGAGATTTTTCATGGGAAAATTGCCGATTACTCACGCAAATAGTCAACGATGTTGTTTTGTAAAATCAAGAATAATCATCAAAAGTGCGTCAATTTCGAGGGCACGAGATAGAATTCACTAGTAAAGAAGAAACTAATCGATATTAGCGTTCGTTTTGTTTAATTTCGTCGTGAATGATTCGGTTCTAATTACATAGTATTGTCACTATGAACAATGAAATCAATTTTAATGAATATTTTTCATTCGTACGAAATGAGCATGAATCAGTCAAATGTGTTCAACATACGGAAAAATTCAACTTTATGAAAAGACTTTGTTCTGCCAGATTCAATATCGAATATGTATTAATGTATAACTTTGTATTCTTTTTATTAATTATTTATTTAGTATAATAATTTTCGATAGAAAGCGAACGATAAAGTTAATCCAATTATTGAAGTGAACTATTGTGCTATTTTCTACAAAAGAAGTTTTATCACATTGATTTTCTCAATTCAATTCTCCTTTAGGAGGCAGATAATGTACCACAAACGTACCGTATTTGAACTTTCAAAACAGAGCTGTCAGCAGGCCGGCCTGCCAGGCCAGCAAAAAAAAGATCGTTCAACTGAATATCTAATTTTTCAAATCCAACAAATCTCATAGTTTTGTATTGGCAAATCATTTTAGCTGCAGCTATTAGTTTCTATTTTCCTAACGATAATCGAATAATAAGTTCTCCTACATAATAGAAAATTAATAAAAAAAGGTATTGCCACAAAATTTTCTCCCACACAGAAGACGTAAATCAGGTCACTAAATTAGAACTGATCTAGTCTGTTAGCCTAGTTTAATATAATATGAACGAATCATCCCAAACTAGAGTTTCAAAATTCATCTGGCCTGGCAGGCCGGCCTGCTGGCATCTCTGCTTCAAAAGTCCCATTTGAAAAATAAGAAATGGCAATAGAGTCCTGCACGGTTCCAAAAATGATTTTCTGGAACCGTGCAGGACTCTAAATGGCAATCATGTGCGGGAGGGTGTGGGTGTTGTACATCTATTTATTTACCATCTACACCCACACCCTCAAGAGTATTTTTTCGAAAAGTTTTGCATGTGTAGCTAACAAAGAAACTGGACGAGTTTGCTCACACTGGTATACCTGATTTCAACTTATTTAAAGTAATGATTTTTGCAATTTTCCAGTCATTTGGATAACGACACTCGTTTAACCATGTATTGAAGCAGTTAACTAAACACTCTATGTAATTTGGAGGAAGTTTTTTAATTGTAAAGTTTGACACGGAGTCAAAACTTGCTGGTTTCTTGAGCTTTTAATTATACGAGTAATTTCAGCAGTACTAATTTTTTCTACGTTATCGTTCGACACTAATAATTTATTTAACAACTCTTAATACTGCCTATCTATCTGACCTTCATGCTCATTAGAGCAATCCGATGCAGGTACTTTGAACTGTTCACTGTAGTACTGAAATAATTCATTTGTAATTCCTTCTTGGGTTGATATTATTTTAGTGCCCTCCGATAGTTTATAGAAAAGCAGCGAACGCGATACGTAGGATATCTTAGGTTAGGATTCGCGTATTTTCTACCACGACTCGCTCAACGACCGGTTCCAGGTATTCCAAGACTGGTTCCAGATAGAACTCGGCGAGCTCTATCTGATGGACTATTTGGTTTTTCAAA
>OENM01001238.1:0-37529 GCA_900239745.1 Rotaria magnacalcarata | reverse complement strand
CCCCCCCACTCCTAGAAACAATCGACAACCCTGCTCTAGTAATGAGAGATATGGGGGAAAGAAAGCATTGCTTTCCTCTTCAACTGACCAACATTCCAATTTTATTTTCTATTCTATACCTCATTTTTATCATTATAGAGAAAGAGAAAAAGAGCAAAAACTATGTGAATCATATTTTTTATACTTGATAATGCCAATAAGACCGAAAAATAGATATAAATGAAGAACAAAAGAATGTTTATAATAAAATTTTTGTTTCTCTCTCTGAAGTTGATAGCGTTCGTATAAGCATCGAAAAAAAAGGAACAGAGCGTATACCGCTACGCATTACAATTTTTGTTTTTTTAAGCAATGGAGTCTGCTTCAGCATCTGGTACACTGGTTCTTGTTCGTTCACGTAATTACAAATGGTATCGATATTCAGCTCCTGACCCTTGGTCATATGAGAGGCAAGAGCTATGGCACAAGTACACAGATGTCGAAAATGAAATTATAGAAGATGTCTTCAGAGAGAAGAAGAGCAATGTTGAGATTGATGGTAATTACATTATCGACTTTAAACTACTTATATAACAAAAAAGCAACTCCGATAAACAATATTCGATTGAACGTGTTCAGCTCGATCGAGATCGAAGTAGTTTTAAGCCACGTGAAGAACGATTTTCATCACAAGTTACCATCACTTCTTCGGCATTGTCCATTAAAACATTGGATAGTGATGATAATGACTGGTACAATGGCTCTTTTAGTAACTACGAAAAGGAAATAGAGAAGAAGAATACATGGCTTGCTGACGTGGTTGAAGAAGCTATAAAAGGAATTCTTAAAGAAGGAATAGCTTATCAACGAAAAAGTGAAAGCACAATGGTTAGCTCAACGTCTTCTGGAAGTGAAACATTTTGGTACAAGCGTTGGGTGTGGGTGCATATTCATAGAAGTTCAGTATCGCATCCTCAAGTAGATTCGTGGATCTACTTTTATTGTCAGAGCAACCTTGCCCAGGTACAATACTCGCCCAGAATATTTTAATTTTGCGTAATACCATTAATATCGTTGAAAATTCGTGTCTTCTAAGATTAAGAGGTGAATTAGTTACGTAGAAGTGTTCTCTTACCGTCATCGTACCGCTGACTTCTTTTTATCTGTGAGAAAGATCTAAAATATCAATTTTTTTCTACTTGCGTTTCTTGTAGTTGAATATTTATATTAAAAAAATATTATATGACAAAGAAAAAAGTGCATTCTTCGAAACATGTACGAGTTAATTGTTCGCTAAATAGCACTTGTCTTTAGTGTGTTTCAATAATTTCTCTTCTTATTCTACGCAGCCTTTTAATTGTGTGATAAAGAGTAAATGGCTCTCGAATAAATGAGACAACTAAGCAAAACATACAGCTGAGCCATAGTTTTATACAATCGAAATAGTTGTTGATCTTATTAGTAGTCATCGGAGACTGTGAATTTGCATTGATTAAGTTCCTTAGCTGATCCTGTTCGACCATTGATTTATTTAGTCGATGGTCGTCTTCTACCACTAGAAACCGTATATTATCTCGTGATGATTGTTGTAACTTCGTTAATCCGTCCAATGGTACAGTCTTATCGTTTCTTCCGGCCACAATAACAATGTTTTTTCTATGATCTTTGGGTAACCACAGTCTCTTCTTAAACAGAAGACCAGTTGCTGGTGCCAACAAAATTGTATTTCCATTCCACACTTGTCGTTGAAGTAAAAACATGGTTATAAATCCACCGAAACTAGTTCCAACAATAATATCTGGTTTAAAATGATAGATAGCTATAATCGCTCTCCAAAAAGCCAGTGGAAGTAAGTAATAAGGTTTGAGGTGAGGAGTATAAGAATTAGGAAAATGTTTAGCTAAATAGAGAGATTTCCGACCATTGATACTGGATCCAAGACCGTGGAAGAATAGAACACGAAGAGTAGAAGACATAATAAATGAGTTTAATCTACGAAGTAACAAACAAACAGAAAGATGGATGGGAATGTGCAAAAAAGCAACAAGAAAGTATAAATCAAATTGCCTCGGAGGAAGCTAACAGATAGACATAACTCTCTAGTTTCTAAACTTAAGACATTCTTTAAAATTGCGCAAAATTAAGTAAACGAACAGTTTCCGAATATCCTTCGCTGATTGGCTGACAGCTATTAGTCAATAAAACGTTTTTTCTCTCCTGCACATTTATGCATTGCGCATTATAACAAATATCGTTCACAATCGCCTTCTTCCATTGTTAAAACAGAGTAGTTCAAAATAAATCAGCGAATGACTATTTTTGGGCGTGGGTGTGGAGTATGGCTAGGAATAAATATAATATAGACACCCAAAACTACCCACAACCAATCGATAGCCTAAATTCTAGCTTTTAGAATACATCTAGTTCATTTGTCAGAATCAATTTTGTGTATACAACAAATAGGCAATTGTTTGTTAATCATAAAAAACTGTTTTTTGTGTTACATCGGATTTTTTCGGTCATCTGAAGTCTTAGTACCAAAACGTTGTTACTGATAAATTTGCTTTTAACTAATTTGTTGGATACACCACTCAAACCTTGGAAAGTCTCGCTGTCTTTTTTTCACCTAATGTTCATGTGATCTCCACTATGGGTTCTAACTTTGACACACTATCGTATACTCATTGAGATACCTTCATGGCAGTTTGTTTTTGTCTTTTCTCTTTTATTTCTTCTCAATGTAGAAAAGCCAAGAAGTTAAAATGGACAAGTGCACTTATAGAGAAACTAATTTTTCTTTTCCTCTGACGACGATAGAAAATTTCATTTTCATTTGCAGCATCACATTTGTTTTTAATAGCAGTTTATTCATGGACCATCCACTGAGGCGATCTACAGATAAAGAGAAATTCATGCAGAAGCTTCGTTAGTTAGACCTTTCACTTTAAAAGTGTTATGCCTTAACAACTCTCATGGGGCACGTGTGGCAGAACGCAAGAGGAAAAGAAAAAGCTGCGCTGGAGAGGCATCGGACCTCCATCTTTCCTTTCTTTAAGGAAGGAACTACCAATTGAGCTACTGAGACATTCCAAACTAACTTCTCTATCACCCTACGTCTTAACTTAAAGACATAAAAAGGTGAATTTTTGCTCTGTTGCAGAAGTGGCTACGTTGTCATCCTCTAACCAGCACAACAGAGTTTTGTGGTTCTAGCAGTCAAATCTAAATCCATTTGATATTAAAGCAAATAAAGACTGAAAGCAATACTCGAATTTTGAAAATGATTTCATTGAGGAAGCATATCAACGAAGACAAAATGAAGTAGAGTTGAATGATTATGTAATCTACTTCCAGCACCTCATCCGAGTCAAGAAAAGTGATCATAGAAACCCAGCATCACACCCACAGTCTCACGACCTGCGAGAATCTGTCATCTACAAATGCCAAACAAGCTGATTTATTATGTTTTATTATTAGAACAGAAATGCTGTTCTAAGGAAGAAAATTTTCATGAAATAGCAATCACCAATGTGACTATGTCAAGGATTGCCTGGCATCGACCACGTCCCCACATCACCACATAAGGGATTGTACGAATGAGAGATATGAGAAATGGCGAATCTGCAATATCACACTGTTCAATTTTCATTTCAATACTAAAGTTTGACGTTAAATGAAATAATTGCACAATGACGATCGTCTCTGTTCTTGGCTTCACCGATGAGTTTTCTATAGTCATATTGGCTAAAGTCATCGAAGAAACTTCAATCTGATAAGACGAAACATGTCGAAATATCAATTTATAATTCATAGTATTCGCTATTGATATTAATTCGATTTCTCTTATAGCCATGGTACGATTGAATGTATCATCGAATGTGCAATCCGTAGGCTTTGTACACTGCCAATTGACTAATGGCTGACCTGTTTTAGTTGAAAACTCATCGAGAATTGGTGATAGACCTATATTATCATATGATGCAATTGCAATAGATGCTGAACGAGAAATGAGTGGAACGAGAACTGGTAGATTGGTAGGAATTTCAATTCGATAGATCGATTGTGACACATGTCGTACAGTGACAACTTTTGGGTGTGTACCAGTGAATGGATGTCGTGTACAGGCAATAATAAAAACGATGAGAAAAGCGAAGGTAAGTAAAATTAATGTCCGACCAAAATACAATGTTCGTTGGATGTTTGGAATAAAGATGAGGAAGAATAATGCGGCTAGGAGAGCTATGAGAACACTGATTACAACATCATGTGGTACAGGTATTGTTTGAAACATGCGACCCATCATCGGCATTGTCATACAAAGAAGACGACTTGTCATTTCGAATGAATGAATGAGGGGAAATAGAGAGGCAATATAAGGTGCAAATGTCCAGTACCATCGCCGTTCGCCAAAAAATCGTGGTACCTGATAATGGATCCAACGAAAACTGAATTCAGTCAGTATCAATAGTAGATAAATTGGACAGACAAATATTGACCAGATAAGAATCATGTAGAGAGAACGATAACCAAGGCAAATGGAAATGATCATAAGGATAGCATAGACAAGAAGTAATGCAACGTGTCGTTCAGAGTCGAAGCTACGTCGATTCACAGGATCTATATCGACTGATTTCATATGACTTGAATCTTTTTTTGGCCATTTCGCTAGAATCCATCGATAACATATTGCCCAGAGTGCTTCCGCAGAAATCATGCCGATCAAACATGGAAGACCAAAGAGAAAAAAGGCTAAAGTTGAATTACCGAACCATGACAAAGGTTGAATCTTCGACATGAGAAATGCAACGACAACGGGAAGTAGAATACCGACAATAATTGAAAGTAGAGACGATATGATGAATATGAAAATGAACGAGATTCGCATCATAATAGCATAATTGAAGTAGAAGTAGATAGAAAGAAAATCGTCCGATGAAGGATGTTTTCGTTGCCAGAGATGATCGAATACAATCATTAGAATTCCGACGAGAACAACTAATCCGATAAGAATTGCTTGCACAATAGTCGATGTAGACATTTTATAGGTAGTCAGATATCGACCGAGCAAATCAAAATAGACAAGATTATCGTCCTCTACGGTGTTATATGATTGCTGAAGATTGACACGACCGAGAAGGATCTCACGGGATAGAGCAAGTGTATTCTCACCTAAATGCTGCAGAGCACCTTCTTCGACAGTCGATGGTCGATCGAGTAATGTATGATAACTGTAACCATCTAGGTAGAATGCAAAATCGTACCCTGGCAATAAACCTCTGGTGGCAAACTCGCTGTAATCTGTGTCCCTTCCAAGTAAATCCAGAATTTCATTTCCAATGACATTGGCATGAGGCCTGGGTACTCGTGCATAGTCAACAACAACCTGTGATGGTTTTACACGAAAAAGAATGGCTTTGCCGCTACTACCAGTTGAATCAATATTGATGAATCGTCGCACGCTTGCTTTCCAAGTATGATTACTGATGAATGCTTCAGCACCTCCCAAACTCAGTTCTTCGGCACTAGTGAATAAAACAATGAGATGTACTTGATCGAATATGATGCTAGGATCATTGATCAGATTCAAGAGAACTTCCAGAAGAGTAACAACACCTGAACCATCGTCGCTGCCACCTGGACTGAATTCCACTATGTACATACAAGATAAAAAAGAATAATATATTTTTTTCAATCCTATTCCTATTTAAATGTACCAGAGTCATAGTGAGCAACTAACATAAGGCATGGTGTATCTGGTTGTGAAGATGGATTCGAAATACGAACAACAATATTTTGCAGCTGATCAATATCACGAGTTGTAAAATTTTGTAGACTGATATCGAATTGAACATCTGACGTTGCTGAAGAACTAATTCGATGAATTTGTGAAATGAGGAAATCACGCGTGAGATAATCAGCACGAGTATTGATCACTCGTGGTCCATGCTGAGTCAGATTGGAATAGTAATCACGAGCACGTTGTTCACTGAACAAATGTGAAGGAATTGTTCGTGGTCTCACCGATGGTAATGCGTAGGACAATTCGAGTGCTAATGGACCAGCAATAATAAAGAGACAACCGAAGAGAATAACCCATAAAACAAGTGACTGATACAAAGTCGTTGGATTGTTTGACTTGAATAACCTGCGAAGACGATAGAATGTAGAATAAAATAATGGAATAATTCGTAAAATGCAAAAAAATGAAATGAGATACCTTTGTAACGTTTTGACGGCTATAGTTTTACACATCTGGATGCGAGTATTCGTCATTGTCATCAGAAAAATCAAATTTTATCAACGTAATGCAATGATGCTTATGCAGCTTGTGAAAGTAATGTATGCATATGGCTTATCGTTCGTCATAAATGTTATATGATCTTCTTCTTTCGCGCCGTTTGGGCTGTACGAACCAGGTCATTTTATAGTATAACAGTCAATAATATCCTTCTGCCGTTTTATTTTATTTGAAATGTAAATGTGATTTGTTCTACAGAGTAAAAGGTCTTAACTCTACCAGGAAAATTGATAACTACACTTGTTGCATTGGTTTATATGTTATTCAGAGATAAATAATTTACTATTAACTTAATGATATTTATTTTCGGTACACTTCTACGTTTATGTTAGAAATACTGTGCCATGCATGGTATAATCCAAATTTCGGACTTGATATTCAAGGTGTCAAGCTGCCATGAAACGTGTTTTGATATTGCTTTTTAGCAGTCATCATCAGGTAGGTTCAAAGTCATAATACTACATCGATATAACATCAATAATTTGAGAAGATAAAATATACGTTAATATTTTAATAGTAACTATGAAAATTCAAAAAACTAGCAACACAGCAAATTCAAAGATCAAAAAATATCCTCAAATTTAACTAGACTTTCTTTTGTTTTAGTATGTCCAGTGTTATGGTTTCAATAGACCATATCCTTTGTTACTTTGCATCATTCAGTAATTGAAAGTACTGGTATCTTTCTGCAAGAGAATAACTTAGTTTCTTTTTGATATTTTCTAACGAAGAAAATTTCATTGATTAGATCTCATTATTTACTAATCTATCATCAAGACGATGACATCGCTACCTGTTGCAGAAGCCCCGCTGTAGCTTAAATTAATTCACAAAATAGAAATTTACGTTTCTATTTAACCAATCAACAACCAATTTCCTATTTATACTGTACAACACACTCGCACCCTTACCCATTGTTGGAAACGATGTTATCTTTTTACAAGTTGATTCAAGAACGTGGTGAAAATTTAGTAACGCTAAAATGCCATTATTGCTTGCTCATAAATGGGTTTAAAGCTTTTTTCTCCAAATTAAGTGCCCAGATGAACGAATCCAATCCGATTGTCGGATTGAATCTTCTGGGTAAGAGTTTTAAAACAATTATATTAATATTTTTTGTTTTACGTTAGCCAAGTGAAATTCTCAATTTAAGTAAAGGGCGATGTCTGTCCGTTTGGTGGAGAATTCATTATGGATGATTATTGTTTAAATAAGCATACGTAAGTTTCAATTTATTCCCAACCCAAAGATATATTGTTTTTAGTGTTAGTACAACAGATTCAGTGCAAAATATTATTATGGATATTCCTGATTTTATACACAAGTCGATGAGCGTGATTTCGTCATTTAAAGAATATGTGATATTCATTAGAAAAATGAACTTCTTTATCTTTTTATTTTTATTTTCATATTTTTATTTAACTTGGCCCATTTATTTCATCTACACTTCAAAAACGTGATATTTCTTTTGTGCTATCATTAATTCTCCTTGTGCGTGATAAATAATCAAAAATGAGTGATTTACTTGATTCGACTAAATTTCAACCATAAATATTACGATTTATATTTTTGACATATAATAAAACGAAAAAGTTCAATATTAGAAAAATTCAGAAAGAATGACAGATCCAGAAATATACTGTCATAATTGTAACAGGATACCTTGGTCTCAATACATGCACTAAGTATTAACAGAATCAGGTTAAACCCATTTTTTTGTTAAGATATATTTGTTCATTTTTTGAAATACATTAAGATTTTGATTTCACATTAACCTAAACAATTTTTCACTATAAAAATAACAAGAATTATCAAATAGAATCACCATGATTGACTTAGTTTTCATTCGACAATATTGAATTTTCAAAAGAAAAACGTGTCGAAAAATAAATCAATACGTTTAATCGCGGAAATAACGTGCTTTTTCTAAAAGTTTGCGTTGAAACACATATTTATCCTATTTTTTCATGGGTACTCGTACTGTCGTCTTTTCTTTGTTTGTTTCGTTCGTTCTCCTTTCTTCTCACCCAATTGAGTAGCATTTTTAGATGTAAGAAGACAAAATAGTATGTGAGACCGTAAATAATAAAAACAAAACGTTAGAAAAGTTAACGCACAACATTGTGGGCACACATTTTGGTAAGTAGTACGTTGTGACGTTTTCTCTTAGTTGAGCATTTTTGTACAAATCTTCAATATCATTCGACGATTTTATCAGATAAGAAACTGAAAAGTTAGCAATCTAGGGGTTAAAAAATAATTTTCGAAACGAAAATAATGAATTAGAGAAAATTAATGTATTCAAACTCGTTCCTTTTGATTCAAGATTTCCGTACGATAGCATGTGGTCTTTTTATGCGTAAAAACTGACTTTTTTGCCACATGTAGGGATGCACTGAGACTGAGTTGTCGGTCTCGGTCTGATATCATTAAATGTTGGTCTAGGTTACAAATAATCACTTCACTAGATGTAGCTGCCATCTAAGATGTATTCGTGCGTATGTGCCAATTATGGATGATAGATTAACACGTATTGTTTTCGTACCAGCACTCACATCTCACAATTCCTACTCCAAACTCAGATCCACAACAAAATAAAATGCAAGAAAGGCCAAGACGAAGTATATTCCGATCGAATGAAGTGAAGTCACTGACAGAGATCTGGACCAAGACCGAGAAGGAGAGTCTCGGTTTCGGCACATTGCTAGCCACATGCTCATCTAGGAATCAACAATAGATTTGAAGTAAAAGAAGAAAAATTTAATAAAACAACTCACTATAGAATGACATCCATCTGTGATTTCATTATTGACTTTTGTGTTGCACAGAAAGAGGAAAAGAGAAAAGCTGATGGTAATTTTCATACTAGAAAACTCTAATTACCATCCCGT
This sequence comes from Rotaria magnacalcarata, assembly GCA_900239745.1. Taxonomy (NCBI): domain Eukaryota; kingdom Metazoa; phylum Rotifera; class Eurotatoria; order Philodinida; family Philodinidae; genus Rotaria; species Rotaria magnacalcarata. Next base: position 28,361 of record OENM01001238.1, on the reverse strand, counting down.
CACGGACTACGACTATTGACAAAGGACCACATTCACTCTTTTTCTCAATTTTCGTCTTTTTTGTGAGTTTAATTTTTTTAACTGTTTTTATTGCTCTTCTTTTTATTCCTTTTAACCCCATTTTCAAACTTTATTTCAATTTGAATCGACAAGAATCAAACAAAACAATACAAGAAAAAAGAACACACACACATATAAAAACGTATATCCCTTTTTATATTCTCCTTTCATACGTTCTCCCCCTCTCATATTTCATCACATACCGATGACGTTTCTTTTATTGCATAGGGATATATTTAATACATGGAGAGAGACAAGAGAGAGAAAAAAAACATCAACGAATGCAATGGATGGTACCATAACGAAACACAAAGTAGAATATAGAAAATATATCCTAACTAAATTTATATCATGACCATCGGCCATGACAGTGTTGTCTACTTCGGTTACAAGTATTCAATATTGAACTTTTATTATCTTATAACAACAGCTACTGCAGAATGACTTAGAAATAATCAGAAAAACGATTGGTACTTTGGATGACGCCATTGTTATGAATGGCTATATTCTAATACGCTTACAGCCACTAATCCTTACACCTATCTGATTTTTTGACGAAATAGATCTCTTAATTAAGTGGGCAATAGAAAGACTACTTTGTCCACTAAAATCTCTCGATATCTTTATCGTCAGCAGATATCTGACAGAACAATGAAAAGCATTTTCCCTCTTAACCACACTGTCAATTAAAATTTTGATTTCTCTCGGTCAATTTTTAATCTTCCTTCGGTTTAAACAATCAGAAGTCAGCTGTGACTTATCGTTGTGTGAACATAAATTATGCAAACCGGACGATGAGCAGATGTAATATCACATTAAGCACTTGCAGATGTTATACAAAGTGTCTGCGAGTATGCAGGCGATTATAATCACTCGTTAAGTAGTTTCGTTCTTGAAATTATAGCGCTTTGATTTTATTGTAGATTTGATTAAATTTGAGTACACTTGATCTGATAAACGGTTAAACAGTTATTGAAACGAAATTAATTCATTGATTCTGAAATCTCAAGCAATAACATATATTTTAAATCAATGACTGATCTTGAGCGTGTACTTGGATACCGATTCAAAAACAAAGATATACTCAAGCAATCATTGACTCATGCTTCAGCAATACATGAAAAACTTCCGAAGGCTTCATATCGTAATCAATCCTCACTCGCATTTGTTGGAGACGCTGTGCTCAAGTACGCTGTCGCTCGATATTTATTTCTTAACGGAAAGGATCAGGTGGTCGAAAATTCGGTTGAGTTACATAAGGGTACCCAGACAATTATTCCTAACGCGATTTTAGTCAAAATTGCGCGCGAGAAACTTCATCTGGAACAGCATATTATACGGGGCAACGCACATGCAACTCCCACTAAAAACATGTATGCGGATTGTATGGAAACTATATTTGGTGCAATTGCTCTTGACTGTGGAGCTGATCAACAAAAAGTTATTTTCGATGTGATCGAAAAATTGTGCTCTGATCGATATCAAACACTGCTAAAGCCAATCGAAACTATTAGATTGAAATCGGCTTACGATGACGGGGAGGAAGACTATATCAACGTTCCTCGCTCTCTGTTTTTGCATGATCAAGCCAGGCCATTTTCGCAAAAACTAATAGTGCCAGATAATTCGCCTAAAAGAACCCATTGGCAAACGTTAGGTCAAGTTATTTTATGGTTATTTGCTATTTGTGGATTCTTGGCTACCCTTTGGTTAATCGCTAATTTTATAATATTCCAATTATCTGTCGATGTGGAAAATCAAGGATGGGAATTTTAAGAAAACACTTCCTTTAACCAGAACTCTAACGTATTTAGTTTCTTTGCTCAATATAGCTAACCTACATTTTCAAAATTTGATTTTTTTTGTCAGATTTAGCAAAAGTAACGAATTTTAGCATGAGAAATCCGACACATACTCACCTTACCATCTGCATTCGTTCCAGTTAATATTTATTTCAATTTTAGAAGTGCTTTAATTACTATGTCGATTAATAGTGTGATTTAGTTCGTGTATCATGTAATCAACCGAATATACGGCTTGAAAACCTACAAAATTTTGATTTACAATGACATATACTTTGCATATGGTTTGTAAATAGACGCACGGAGGGTATAACCATAACATTCCTAGGTTGAATGGTTCATGGTTTCTATAGCAGATCAGAGACGTGCACAGGGCATAATTTTCTCTCCTGTCCTTGCCTGACCTGTTGGCTACCTTGGTCCTGGCTGTCGGACAGGACAGGACAACAGGACCGCCCTGGACTGTGCACGCCTCTGGTACACACACACTTTCACTTGTACGAAGACTGGCACTTTGCACCATCAACATGATCCCTCGCACGTTAAATGTAGTACTTTGTACCTTCCATATGGTCGTTTGTGCTACTGCTTCAGATACACAGACACAAGTGAATTACAGTTTCTAGAGCCTATTCTTTCAGTCTAGGGAATTATAATTCTGTTCTGTAGTTAAAATAAAACATTTAATCCAAAGATTCTTTTCACCATTTTGTCAGCATATATTAATATTTCATAATGCCGTACTATTTTTTCCCACAAAAGAGTTTCTCAATTAAAGTCGACTTGGATATTGATAGTTATGCCTTTTTTTACAACTTTTATCAGAAAAATTAGGTTTACTTGAAATTATTTTACAAGAGGACAAAACTGTTTCTTGTACCTTCAGAACTAGACTTGATAGATCGGTTCTATCGTTTTCAACATTTGCAGAATATATTTATGCCTTATTCAGTCGAGAGTCAAGTGAGTCGAGGTGACGAACGTACTTGCACCTTTTGATTTAACGAAAAATCCCTAAAATAAGGATTTATTGTTAGAAAACATGCAACATTCATTATCTGGATTATTTTACATGAGATATTATAAATCCTAGAAAACAAACAACACATTAGTCACTTAGAAAACAAATTTATTTATAAACAATAAGATATTCTGCATAAGCTTGATCATCACGATATGTAACATATATATGATCTCCATCAGTAGTTGAATCAAAACCTGCAGGTGGTATTTTCATGTTTGTATTTCCTAACGTACTCTTACCTACTATTACACTGACAACAAACATATACCGTTCACTATTCTGTGTACTTGGTTTAGCATAGTTGTGACTGTAGGAAGCATTTGCCGAAAAATAAGCTCCTTGTCCATAGACTGTGCCTAAAAATAAACTTATTTTGTTTTTACAAAGAATTCTTAAAGCAAAATCAAACAAACCATTAACTCCAGCAAATGATCGATTAAAAAATGAATTGATAATAAGATCAATTGATTCTTGTCGACAACCATGGAATAATTTTCGTTCTGTATCTTTTTTTGATGAAAAACTTTTATATGAATTATATTGTGTATACCATTGTTTATTTTGAATACGTTCTATACGAAGTATTGTATCATATTTATTAGACATGGTTTTGTTAAACACGCCACGAGCATCTTTATATTCATCTGAATTTTCATCTAATGAAAATCGTGCTACATTTTCTGTTTGCAACTGCCAATGTGGTGGTAAACCATGATCCACATGCCGAGTAATTAGACGTTGTTGTTGACTATTGATACATGTTTCAATATTTTGTTTTAGATCAATAATATATTCTATAGATTTATCATCAGTGTACTCAAACTAAAAGTAGATCTGCTTTTTTAGTTTTCAATTTAATCACGTAAATTCATTAGTAATATTAGAAATCACGATATTTGTGGCAATTCGTCAAGAATCGAACAGGCTAACGGGCTGCGATTTTCATTAGTAGACAAAGGGGACATTGAGACAGATATTTATTTAATATCGTATAAAACGAATTGATTTCAAAATCAAGTATTTTTTAGAAAACATCGAAAAAATGGTGGCAAAATAGTTGCTGTTCGCATGAAATTTTGAAAATAAGTAAGAGAACCCAGTGAAAAATATTCACTGATTTGAATCGGATTTTTCTGCAACAAAATCCGATTGATATCAGGGCGTGGGTGTCTTATTCCACGACTGTCAGACCCACACCCACACCCCACACCCTCGATTATCGGATTATGACCGTGACATATTTAACAATCTGAATGATCTACTGTCTCAAATGGAATCTTGTGGAAATAATAAACTTTATAGTCAGTAGAAAACTTTCCATAGGTTGCGCTAAAAGAAGTGCATTCTGAATGAGATATCACCTTTTCATAAAAATATTCCGAACATTGAATTGAAAGAGAATTTTTACTAATCATCAAGACTAATTCAATGGCATTCGTTTCAATTGAAATATGCTTTGACAGTCGAAGACGTTCCCTTTTCAATGACATACACGTGTGAAAGAGCTTCCGATGTAGTTATTACTCCTACTTGTCACAATAATTCAATAGTTATCATTAGCTATGTTAAATTCAGATATAAAGCGAAAACGAAATTTTATTATGACTAATGCTAGGTTTCACATAAACGTACTCTTCATATAGTCGAATTTGTTTTTATACTGCAGGAAAAGAGAGACGAAGAAAATCACTGCTGTGAAACTTGAGAAACATACACTATATGATATTGACATTGAGAAAGAAACAATAGACTTCTACAAGGTATTCTATTATTGTAACTTTTTTACTAATCTTATCCACGTTTTAATCCATTCTTGCTTTCATAACCTGCACATGATATTAAAAAGCAATACCATGTATAGCAGGTTGTATACTCGATAATAAAGTAAATACTTTATCTATCTGTGAGATATCTTAAAATAATAAAACAGTTCCCTAAATTGAAAAATTTTAGCAACCATTTTGATTTAGCTCATGACTAAATGGATAGTTTTTCAAAGTGCTTAATATCTGGTTAGAGACAGAGTTACGAGAGAATAATTTTCTCTTAGCCAAATAGGATGCCCATCAGATTTAAACATAAGAGAATGATATAGTCTGTTATCTATATCCCAGTAATACTTACAGTTTCTAATTGAGATGTATACGCATCTTCAATAAGCGCATTTAATTCAGGCACATATTTTTCCCAATTTTTATCATCTTTTTCAAATGCCCAAATTATATCTCGAGCAATAGCCATTAAACGAGCTTGTTCACTTTGTTTAGCTTGCTCTCGGTAATATTCATTTTCTACTTCTGTAACTGATTCTTTTGAGCCAAATAATTTAACATAACCAATCACAATACTCATATCGGGTACAACTTGTTGATGAAAGCAAAACTTATAAAATGCATTAATAGCAGGTTGTGTCCATTTTTTAAGTACATGTTGTTTATAATGTTCTCGGACTGAAATTGATGTTCTTACATGATTATTTAAGGCTTTTTTACATTCCTCTTGTTTATCTAGACTGTTAGATATAATAGTAATTGTAAGTGCTAGAATAAATAAACAGTTGAATAGACAACATATTTGAAGTCATTTTATGATATATTCACTTGTAAAACTATATTCCATTTGAATATCGTTTATTTCTACGTTGCCTTTTTGAAGACTTTCGAGTTTTGCCTGAAATATTTCAAAGACGTCATTTTGCGTAGGTAAAATTACAAAATTTATTTGTAATAAAACATTGGCTGATAATAACTGCCGTTGAGCTTCAACTAACATTTCATTAGCGACAATATTTTTGTCGAAATTAAATTTTCCACAGCCAATTGCTGGAAATGCAATCGATGTATGATGAGCTTTAATAGCATATTGAACAGCTTTACTAACAAAATTTCGAATTGATTGGTAAAATGCTTCTTGACTAGTTTGATTTATATTCCATGTTAGAAATAAAAGTTTTCGACATAGTAATTGCCCTGAATCAAGTTCAAAAGGTCCTGATGATGGTGTCTTTGTAATTTTATCATATTCTCTTTTTACAGAACCACCAGCCTTTTCGAGTATACCATCGCGTAAATATTGTGATGTTGAATTAACAACAACAAGATCGACCTTAATAAATGAATAATAATTCTAGTTCTTTAATAGTTTTTAATTTCTTTACTTTTTGCTCAGCCAAATCACTTGTTAGTATTCTAATGGCTGCTGCTGTCAATTTATTTGAAACATGATCTTGTGCTGCAGCCTTAGGTATTTCGACAATTTTATTTCTAATTTCTTTTTCTATTTCGATTTGACATTTATATTGATGGCCAATATTTTGTAGAGTAGTATATTCCTTATGTGCTATTAAACCAAAAGCTTCTTCTGGTATTTCAAAACTAATTGGTGTACTTAGCGAAGCTAATGCCATTATTTCTTCTTCGATTTTATTATGAACATAACTTGGAGCTGTAAATTCTCCATTTTTCAAAGGTTCAATAATTGCTGCATCATTAAAGTTAGTTTCGAGTGCTTTTAACTCATCGTAATAGATATTCAATAAAAATCTTATCTATATAAAAACAGATATTTATTGCATTTTCGTAAGAAAAGTAAGTCTATCCTTTACCTGTTGTGGTTCTAAACTAAGTTTAACTGTACTTGATGCATATTTGATCTTGATTTTTTCTATGTCTTGTTCCAATTCTCTAACAATGTTAACAAAACCAAACAAACGAATACATCGTTGTTCAAGTGTTATTAAAATATTCTCAGATCGTATATGATCTTCTAATCTAAGGATATCTTGTGCTAAATTACTTTTGTTCGTTATTGTCAAATCAGAGGTAGACGGTAAAAAAATATCAATTAATGTAAATTTTTTGATAATTTTATCCAGAGTAGCACTAGTAATACATAAATTTTCTAGTTCATTTGATTTATTTTTATCGAAATATACTATTATTAGACCAATTGTTTCATAATTGCATAGAATATGAAGATGTTCATTCTCATCACTATATCTTTGGATAATTTGAGCACAGTTTGGATTCCTCACCCAAATTCCTGTATAAAAACAAATTTTTATAACTTCGTTTCTTTGGTTTATTATATTATTTTTATGAATTAAAATCATTACAGGATGGACCAATGGTAATCTAACATAGAAGTTTTTCTTTGTATATTGTCAATTAGGTCTGATACTTATATCATATATATATATACTAGGTGATATAACTCGAATATGTAGCATATGATCAGTATCTTGATGTAGTAATTTGTTCAAAGAGCGTATAAATACAGGGTGGTCAAAATTAAGACAATAAGTCTTAGTTCCAATGAAACGTTTATTAAAGCAATATAACTATATAATGACTCACACAATGATGCGTATACATGAAAGATTTTGTACAATGACATTTTTGATCGAAATTACTCAATGTGTTTACCTTCTAAGTTTTTGGAAAGTTTCAATCGTTCAAGTACTGATTGGGAAGCTCGTCGACATAATTCCACTGACAAACTTCCCATTTCTATAATAATAGTATCCTGGAGTACTAGAAGAGTTCGAACTTTTGTCGTATACAAGCAAAGTATTACATTTAGATATTGATTATATGCTGTATTTTTGAGTTATATCATCTAGCATATATGATATAAATCTGAGATCTAACTGATTATGTATGAACAAAAACTTTTTTGTTAAGTTACTTTTGACTAGCTTTGACATTATTTGAAGATAGCACCATATTCGTTCAGGAATCTGTTCTAACGATTCCATACATGTTCCAAGTACACGTCAACGAGTTCTATCCAATGATATTCAAAGTTTTGACAGCTCAATATAAGATTGTCAAGCGTTTCTGTGTTACCACCTATCAATGTTAAAATTTTACTTTGAGCTTTCGAACATCTCAATCCACTATTGATTAGAGCTCGCTGCATTATCCTTGAAGCATGCATGGAACGCTTGTAACAGGCTCCTAGACGAATATGAGTAAGTTTTACTCGAATATGGTGCTCACTATAATTACGTATCACCCCATACATATTATATAAATCATCATTCTGATTGTTTTCATTGAAACTCTGACTCTATATAATTTTCACAAAAAATATTTTAGAAAAATGATCCAATTACCTGCTTGGTCATCGACTAATTTTGTGCCTATTGCTGCCAGAAGAGCTCTTACTGATTCTAACGCTTGCTGATTTTTGTCTTCATTTTTACTTCGAAAGTCAATAATACACACGGCATTGTCCAGGCCCAATTTATCTTTCCTCATAGTAATGGTCGTTTCAACTGAATAAATTTCTTTTATTTCAGCTCTCAACTTATTGCAGAATTTCGGATGATTAAAGAAATCAGCACCAAAAAGACTACTGGAAACTGAAAGTTGACAACTAAACATCATGGATTCAATGCTGAAATAGAAAATTTTCAAACAGTCTTTTCTATTTCTATGTAAATGAATATTAAATTACAACATTTTGTCTTTCGGTATAGTTGGTGTTATCTAGAAATACACAACTCAATAAATTGATAGTAATATGAAAGAGATTGTATTTTTCATTTGACTGTACCTTTTTACAACAATCTAAATCATGCAGAAGATCGTCCTATATGAAAAATAAAACAGAATTCAAAATATTTTGACACTATTTGAAAATATACCATATCGTTTATTACTGATCCCCGATTGGTTATTGATCGTTCGCTCTCGACTGACATCCTATCTGTATTCTACATGCATAATGTTCAATTATAAATTATCATATCGATTAATAAGGATTTTTTTCTTCATTACTCTATAGCTATTTGATCGTGACATTGCGCTCATTGATGTTTGCGATCTTTGACTGGCAAATACTTCCGCCTCCTAATAAGACTTAATAATTTGTGATATTTTAAACCGATTTTCAAACTTTTTACATTCAGATATTCGTCAAAGTCGCCATCCATTATTTCCCCTTGACAAAAAAATAAAAAATGAATCATAAATAACGTTTGATTAGTCCGAGAAATTTCGTTGTCGTCAGTGTAAAAAGTGTAATCGTACATACTCGTGTAGTGTTCATCGTGTCTTCTCGTTGACATTATTTTCAATAGTTAACTACACAACGACAGTAATTCCTTGTAATGAATCAATGATCTAAAAATAATTGAAAGCTGTCGTATATACGTGTGTCAGTCAATCTTTTACGTACTCACCGATGCAAACAAAAGATGTCTGGTAGTTAATAAGTAGCAATACGTGTGCATTCGATAAAAACAATCTAAGAGAAAGTAAACACTTCTATTATTATTTTTCTTTCCTTCGCGGCGTTTCTATTTTTTCAACGTTTTTTTGCAACTTACACCGATGGTGGTGTCCATAGTTTACATTTACATGAAATTAACTTTTTCTCTGGCGCATTCAATAGCGTAATATCTCCCTACGTGTAGTAAAACTACATAGAAAAACTTCCATGTGCGTATAATGCGATTCAGGTTGAAATAATTATTTAACAATGACTTTCTGACTTTCAGTTTACTTAGTGCTCATGTACATGTAATAAAACGGAATCTTTGGGTGCTCCGAGTAGATCTGTCCCAATAATAAGCATCATATGCTATTTCTTTATAGTCATATATTCAAGCTTTATATATTAAAAAAAAACAAATAGGCGAGCGGATAGCAATTGAGATAAATTTATTAAAAAATCATAACGGGTAGGCGTGGCTGATTTTCTGTTCTTAATCCACATTCACGCCCAAGATCGGAACTATAATTGAAACGAAATTACCCGTGAAAATAAAAATATTGATTTTCAATAGAATTCAAGCAGGTTTGAATGTAACCCCTCCCACTCCCCAAGAAAAAAACTACCAAATGACTTTGCGCTTTCATAATCAGTTCCTTTGAAAAGACCTGCTTGACAATCGAATCATAAAACAAAATTAAAACTAATGACATACGTAAATAAATCACATCAAGTTTCACTGTAAAAACATTGCAAAGCTAAAATTTGAAGGGTGTGTGTGTGTGTTGAATCCAGGATAGAATTATATTCGCACCCACAACCTCAAGACTTAATTAAAGTTGAATACAATTGATCCGATAAAAGGTTAAACAGTCATTGAAACGAGCTGTTGGCGAACTTACAGAGAAAAATACGGTATCGAAACGAAATTAATCCATTGATTGTGAAATGTCAAGCAAGAACATATATTTTAAATCAATGACTGATCTTGAGCATGTACTTGGATACCAATTCAAAAACAAAGATATACTCCAGCAATCATTGACTCATGCTTCAGCAATACACGAAAAACTTCCGAAGGCTTCATATCAGCATCAATCCTCACTCGCAATTGTTGAAGACGTTGTGCTCAAGTACGCTGTCGCTCGATATTTATTTCTTAACGGAAAGGATCAGGTGGTCGAAAATTCGGCTGAGTTACATAAGTGTACCCAGACAATTATTCCTAACGCGATTTTAGCCAAAATTGCGCATGAGAAACTTCATCTGGAACAGCATATTATACGGAGCAACGCTCATGTAGCTCCCACTAAAAACATGTATGCGGATTGTATGGAAGCTATATTTGGTGCAATTGCTCTCGACTGTGGAGCTGATCAACAAAAAGTTATTTTCGATGTGATCGAAAAATTGTGCTCTGATCGATATCAAACACTGCTAAAGCCAATCGAAACTATTAGATTGAAATCGGCTTACGATGACGGGGAGGAAGACTATATCAACGTTCCTCGCTCTCTGTTTTTGCATGATCAAGCCAGGCCATTTTCGCAAAAACTAATAGTGCCAGATAATTCGCCTAAAAGAACCCATTGGCAAACGTTAGGTCAAGTTATTTTATGGTTATTTGCTATTTGTGGATTCTTGGCTATCCTTTGGTTAATCACTAATTTTATAATATTCTAATTACCCGTCGGTGCGAAGAAACAAAGATGGGAATTTTAAGAAAACACTTTCTTTAATCAGAACTCTATCACACTTTGTTTCTTTGCTCAATATAGCTAACCTACATTTTCAAAATTTGATTTTTTTTTGTCATATTTAGTAAAAGTAAGGGTGTGTGGGTGTGAGTGTGGGTGTGGGTCCTATTGTGAAGCACGATCTGAAAAGAGTATTGAAGTATATAGCGTGGATATTTGCAGCCCCGCTCCCAGAGGTCATTACAGAGAAATTAATTAATTAATTTCTCTGTAACGGCCTGTGATGACCTCTAGAGATCACAAACATCATAATGCAGACCGTGACAGAGAAGTTCCACAGACCATCACAACCCGTCGTAGACGAACTGCAGAAAAGAAGTTTCATCGTGTTCTACAATTTAATCCCACAGGGATTGTGCTAACAGCCTTTTTATAGTGACACAACCACTAGAACCCGTCGAGTTCAACAATTTTTCAATTCGGACCCGGAAAAATAAATACATATGGTTTCATCATTTTTAAAGGTATTGCACCGTTCGAACATGTATCTTGTAGAGAAATGATTCCTCTATCAGCACATGTATTTAAAAACATACAATAGTTTTAGGTGCCCAAAATTTTCTTATTACAAACCTCCGGGTCCACATTTTCCAGGGCCGACCCGGTCCAAACTTGGACCCGGAAGTTTGTAATAAGAAAATTTTGGACACCTAAAACTATTGTATGTTTTTAAATACATGTGCTGATAGAGGAATCATTTCTCTACAAGATACATGTTCGAACGGTGCAATACCTTTAAAAATGATGAACCCATACGTATTTATTTTTCCGGGTTCGAATGGAAAAATTGTTGGACTCGACGGGCTCTAACAACCACGTCCCATACCCACGTCTTCGTCAAAGAACCGGTGGATTTCTATCACTGTTTAAATCAATGGATGATAGATATTGTTCAAAAAATGATGAAATTAATTAGGTGAAGTGCATGTGGAACATAAATAATTCTGCTAAGACTATTGAATAAAGTAAAAGATATTTGCAAATTGGATTTTGAAGAATTCTGAGATAATCAGAAATACAAATAACAGTCAAAACTGCTATTGTGATACATTGGCTTACACTGAAGCACTCGAAACCATTCTTCCAATGTTTTTAGTCTCTTCGGGTGGTCGCAACTTTGATAGGTTTCAAGTGGCTGAAATGCATTACAGGAGTTGGCATTATTCATTTGATAGGTTTACTCTTCTCAAGTGCTAGAAATTTCGTCGGCTATCGAAAAGGTCAAAATTAGAGCAGAACGAACAAAAATGTATATTTTAAATTTTCAACCATTTGTTATGCTTATTGTCTGCTTTTCAAAGTGTCATTGGACTTTCTATCTGTAGGTGTGCATTCTGTATTCAATCGGTCTTATTCTCGCAGATGAACAAAAACAATATTCAATTTTTCTGTGTGATATCGCGAATATACGCTATACGTTTAGTAAGCGAATGAACGATAGAGTTCTTCGCTTTTTTCCGCTCCTTCCAAGGTGTTGAATACAGGATTAAATCGTAACCAATTGCGTGTTCGTAGCGGTAATTGTTCCAGTATTTCTCGGGCGATGCGTATTTGAACTTCTGGTCGAAATAACCATCGTCGACTATAGCCAAGAACGACCATAGGTCGTGGTTGATCGGTTTGATTGGGTGTTCCTCGATGAATGTGTCGAACATCGCGAATGAGTACATCGCCTCGTTTCATCAGAACTTGCTGCAGTGGTATTTCGCCTGATTCAATGCGATGAAGCGCTTCATCTTTAGCTAACAGATGTGTCGACGGTGCCATTTCCAGTGGCCCATTTTCTGAATTACAATCAACAAGAGGAAAATTAACAGCCAGTTGGTACGGTGGGGTCTCTTGTTCCCATTCGGGAAAAAGCGACTGAGTATCACGATGTAATGTTTGGTATTGGGATCCTTGGCATGGAGTGTCAGTAGCTAATTGACAGAATACTCCATCGACACCCACGAGTTCGGAAACAATCGCCATGATAATATCATTGTTAATAATTGATGCATCAGTCCACGGCGGACGAAACGGTGGAGTGACATAGTACCGATTTGGTCCTCGATTTCCAGCTCCACCTTCAGCTCGCACAGTTTCTGCCAGAAGCGGTTGAAAAACTCGATTGAGTTCATCAATTTTATCAACTGGAAGCAAGTTACGAATTAGAGTTGATCCTGTTTGACGCACTTCGTTGGCTCGCTCAATGATCCATGCACTGTCGACTGCGCGTGCATCCTCAGCAGCCATGTCGTTTGAGTTTGTCTTTATCCTCGTTAGAAACAAAAGACAACGAAAAATACCGTATCTATTACCTTACTTATCTATATCACTGATGCTTCATGCAGACCATGCTTGTCGTCAAAATAAATATAGACCACCTGATCATTCATGTAACTTTATGATGGGCGGTAAGACGTAATAAACGTTATACCTTCTTTTTCGTCGTAACTCGTGGCAGAACAGAAAAAGTTGTGATATAGACGATTATAGACGTAATATAATCGATAGAAAGAAAGAAAGTTATTATAATCAGCAACGTAATGAGCTGGTTGTGGATGTGAATCTTCTCATTATCAGCATCCACACCCTCGCTTCAGCAGTATTGGGTTTATGCAGACAATAAAGAAAAATGCATCAGGAACAGAACGAAAGATTTTTTTATTTCACCCAGCTTATTGTTACACTAGGAAGTGCTTACAAAAAAGAATTACCATTATAGCGAAGGCGTATACGGTTGCTTGATGAGTAGCCTTAAGCGATTTTAAACATCCATTTAAAGACGAATATAGTGAATATAAAAAGTCACGTTTAGCATGAAAAATACGATAAGAACGCAAATGAAAAAAGTTGCAAAATGCACATGGTTTAAAAGAAAAACGCTGAGGGAAGGAGAATTGGCAAAAAGAAAAGCACGAAAATGACGGTATAAAAACAAAGAAACGAAATAATAAAACTGATGAGAATAAAGATTTATAAGAACTTAAGCCATTGGAGTAACAGACACTGATGATTTCCATGTATCTGTCGAACACGTTTCATTCGAAAGAAAAGATCTAGGTGATAATTTTCATTCTTATGAAAGATATCCCAGTAAAAAAATATCAGTATAAAAGAGTGAGCGACCTGAGGGTGTGGGTGGAGCTGTCTACCGTGTGGGTAATGTGTAGGTGTGGATAAGACTATGATGACATGAGCAATACTCACACCCACACCTACAGGTAAGATTTTTATGATTGATAATAATAAAAATAATCTTTCACGGCACCAAATATTAGCAGGTAGAGAGAGAAAGTTTTATGTTCGATTTCTTTTTATTTGTTTATAATCGAAAGCACACATCACACTACACTTTAGGCTCACGACGCACATACGCACACACATATTTGAGGGTGTGGGTGGCGGTGGCGGTGGCGGTATATTCATTATCCCCACCCACACCCTCAAGTTTTTAGCTGAAGAAGTAAGTACAGTTTTTTAAATACCACAATGAACAGCAAAGAATTTTAGGAAGCTATTTTTGACAGCAGCTTGCTTTAGAAATTAGTCGATAACAGTGACAATTTTAGTCCGAGGTTCACAATAAGACTAAACTGACTATACTATTACACTATTATAGATCATAATAATAGAACTGTAACAGATGTCTAGTTTTAACTGACATTGGTACCAATTCGCTCAACAAGGAGTTAGAGTACAAGTAGTCTTAACTATTCCGTTCAGTCGAGGGTCAAGCGCGTCCAAGCGACGAGCGTTACTTGTAAATATATATATATATATATATATACGTGTGTCTAACTATTATAAGGAAAGAGAACGAAATGTATTCGACGATGTTGCCGAGTTCGAACATTTCATATAGTATGTATAATAAACAGGAAAGAAAGAAAGTGATTTAGCTTCATCTATATATTTAGTCAGCAAATAGATTGGCTCATTTCTCGTTATATATGAAACAAACTCTACGTATGCGAGTTCGATATAACAATTTTTGTACAGATTCCGTTGACCCAAGAATAGTCTTGTTTATCGATGCTATATGTAAGACAGTAGTGTTGACTGTCTAAGTGATGAATGAATGTTTTCGTGTTTGGTTGGTGAAAAAGGATGATTTTGATGAAACATTCGAACAATTGATATGAATTCATCACAAAATGATGCTGAAGGCTTAGTTAATTACATTAAGTAATTATAAGTAGTGATTGAACTTTATATGAAGAAAAACAATTTGGACATTTTATTGCCTATAATACATTAGAACAATGAATGACTGAGCCTTGTATGACAAGATCAAATGTTCGGAGTATCCCTGCTTAATTACAAATGTAATTATAATTAGTCATTAAGCATTTCTTCATACTGAAGATGTTGATATAGACATAAGTATGTTTATAAGGAGGGGAGAACGAAAAAATTATATATACATCATCGAGTAGACGACCACATTGTCATATTATGAATATAGAAAAGGATAACGAGTGCCTAGGCCGATACATATACATATGTCATTCAACAAAAGGAAAAAGAACGAAATTCATTAGTACATGTCACATATTTGGAAGTAGACGAATCTCTCCTCGTGTAAAAAGTCCCGATATTAGATCTAACATCAAATTAAAGGTACTTCTTTCGAAGTCGATAACAATGTATTTCTTTTTGGCTGTAATCGAAAGAGAACTCCTTCTACTGAAATAATCTTTGTTGTTGATTAGGATTCTAGGAGTTGTTTTATGATCTAGTTATGTTCCGTATATGAAGATTTTACGTTTTATATAATAATGTGTTTTTAGGATTCTAGAGATGCCTGATGAGATCCTTAAGCAAGATCGAAACGTCGTGCTCTGCGCTGAATCTAATTTGAATATTTGAGTGTATAACACACCCACACATTCTTATCTCATTTAACACTTCCTCATCTTCTTCGTATTATTCAACAGCTTTCTCAAGGTAAGTCATTCATTGTATAATTCTCCGATCTCTTTATTCGAGGTGACACCTACATATTAACCTGAACATCTGTCGAATTCATCATGTAATAACTACTTGAGTAATTAGTTATTTCTACTGCAATATCTATTGAATATATCCTAATTGTTTCAGATTTGTAAGAAACCTACCGAAATCCTAGATAAGCGTTTATAGATCTATAGAAACTTTGTTGAAATCAAGGGTTCTCATAGAATCCTCTGATAGTCACAAAAAATACAGATAATACCTAGAAATCTGTATATTTTCCAGAAGCTGATTGAAATCCGAAGAGTTCTTTGAATCCAACTAGAACTTTAACATTTCCATAGAGATATGGTGCGATCTGGATGATAGGAGTTGCAAAAACTCAGGAAACAGATTGCTAAAGATCTTTAGTCATCAATGAACTCGAAAATATTATAGAAATTAATAGAGATCTACAGTAGTGATTAAAAATCAGATAAGTTCTTGGAAAACTAATAAGATTTCCTTAGTCGATAGTACTTTTAAATGAACACACCCAGGGAATATGTTGAAACTTCAGTATGTAACCAAGAAGTTCAAGAATCTATGAATGGTTTAGAAAAGAAGGAAAACTAACACAAGTCTAGGAAACTTATATCAGATTCTGAGGTTTTACATAGTACCAAGTCTAAAGCGTATAACAAGCATAAAAGGTTCATGACGCAAAGTCTATTGATTCAGAATATCATGAATAATTCTGCTACTGACTTGGACACAACGAAACAGAAGTGAAATATTTCCGATAAGCATTCAATCCACGAAAGAGCATTGAGTTTTTAGCACTTTTATTGAGAACTGTTGTTTGTTTGCATGAAGTTTGAACTCTAGTGGTCGATTATAATCACAGAAATTTTTGTTGGAATGGAGCGGAACTAATTGACACTCGTTTATTGTATCTAAAAGATGACTAATTTTTGCATTTTTTGATTCAGACCTTTTCAGCAACATGAATGTTCAATCTACTATGTGGTGCACTACAGAAAAGAGCACACAAACGGATGACATAGATGTCAAGAAACAAGAAACTGTTACGATTATTCTGTCTCTCAAATACTACGAGAGAATTCTTACGCTTACTATGCTTCTTTTTATAATCAATCAACACAAGTTGATAACACTAATACAATAGCTAATGAAAGTAAGTAGAAAGAAATTTGCATAACAAAGAAAAAAGGGGTCTCGTTTTCTTCTAGCACATAAAACAGCAAACAAGAACAACAATAGATTTTCAATCAACTGCTACAGATGAAAAATCCACAGGTCATTCCTTGATGACAACAAAGCAGGTTGTAAATACCTCGCTTATTGATGGAACGGAATGTGGCACAAAAACATCAAGTGCCACAGATATGAATATTGCGGAAGTTGATTTACAGTCGATTTTTGGCTTCTAATATTCTCGAATTAATGACGTTTTCACCAATTTTTGATCAAAATGATGATATAATTGTAATGACACCACCGATTGTTGATTCACGTGATGAAGCTATTGAAAAGCCATTGGCACAAACCACAACAACACCAGGCCTACCACGCAAATCCAAACCTAAATCCAAATCATTAGGGAAACGAAAAACCAAATGTCTAAGGTCTGAACTGAGTGCTTCTGACGTAAAGAGTGTAGTACATGATTGTGCTGTATCCCTTTTAAAGCTGCATTGCAGCCAATTTACGTATCCGAATCGGCCTCTTGCTCATCTCGGGAAAATACCAAAGAAAAAGTAGGTTGTGGGTGATGAAATAACTTCGTTGACTGTTGATAACCTTGAGGTTTCTGCAATCTCGAAAGATAATCCTCCTTCACAAGCAGAAACTCACATTACAGGTGCATTTGCATCAACAGTAAAGTCAAACAGAAAGAAGTCCTTGCTTCGCGCATACCTCGCTGGTAGCGTACCAGCTTCAATAACAGCTAATGAAGACTCGTCAAGTTCCTCATTATAAATCAAAATGTCTCGAAAAAGAAAAGTTGTACTATCTTCAGATGATAAGGAAGAAGTAGAAGAAGTTTAGAGAAAGAGTGTTCATTTGTGAATCCGATCCTCTCTCGATTTAAAGCCATAGTAGAATACGATAGTACTGGTGAAAATAGTTCTATTGAAGCCTCGCAGATAAGCATGAACGTCGAAAAAGTCAAAGAATATTTTGACACAATCATAGCATCAAAACATGTCAAAAATTAGCTTTAGATTATCGTAGATCTTATTCGTTTGTTCTTCTACATCTCGCTAATTATTAGCTACATTTCTTCTTCTTTATCATGTGCTTATAAATAATCATATATTTTATTTTTCTATGTTATTCTCGTAGTAGTATGTTTTTTCATGATAATGTATTTTTGCTGCTAATCTTATTGTTTCATTAGCATACTTTATTTTTCTGTCATTAGGTAGTAGAAATCATTTACTCAAGCTCAATAAAGTTAAATTAATATGATTGTTTTATTTATCCATTCGATTCAAGACATTACACAGGGGAAAAGGGTGCCAAATAAATTGTTTACGATTTCGTGAAATTTTATTGCATACTATGAGGTATCGAACTAGTAGACAAAATTATTTCATGTTTTGATAACTAAAGTGGTTTTACATAATGTCTCTTTTCTCTTTTTTCAACCAAAACGATTTTCTACGGAACTCCTAGTGGCATTTTAGACTAAAGTGTTCATACTAAATTGTGTATTGTACCCTTACACTAGCAAAAATCCAGAATACCTGCACTAATAATTCACTCACTGACTATCAAGTTTTTCCTTAAGAAACCATAGAATCCATTTATTTAAGATTATTTTACGCACCCAGTCCAAATTATTATACTTACATGTTTCGTACTAGTTTTCGTTGCATGAAATTATTTTAAATTAATTATTCACAGTCAAAATCATAGATTTATGTTACAGAGTCAAATGGCTATTATGTAAATAAATTGCTATCTAGGATATTTTGTGGAATCACATATATTTTCGAAGAAAATGGTGACTGTAAGTTTAAAAGCGACATTTTTGCGACTCACCGCCCCCCCCCCCTCCCGCCGCCTCTGCATTACAGACATTAGTGAGTTTATAGCTGTGCTAATTAGAAACTATACTAATAAGGCTGTTATTTCTTCCTTATTTTCATCACAGATTACTCAAAAAACCAAAGACCTATCCATTACAGACATAAGCAAATAGGTAATGTCGTAATTGCATATTTAAAAAAAAAGGTAGATTTTACTGCAGTTTTCCACTTAACTAATTATGTGAGCTTCACATTTTAACCACAAAGGGGCTGCGCTTGTAAGCTTTTTACTATCCGATCACTTTACCTATATGGAAATATAAACAGTCATAAGTGATTCTACATATCCATACAGGAGTAGAAACATTAGTGATGGATTTCATGGAGTCCTCAGATGCTACATATACTTTTCACAAATCATGCAGTAAAGATTGTTACATAGCCAGACAAGATCTCATGTAAAAATGATAAGATCCTCCATAGTGCTTTCAGAACAATACTGATATTTAGAACGGGTTGATGATATATTTCTCGTTTCAACACTTATTTTTAGTTGTTAGGTACGCTCGGAAAAGAGTACGATCAAGCAAAAGTCTAGTGAGTTTCAGATAGATTTGGAAAATCAATATAAGATGCATAGATTACCGCTCGTTTTAGGGCGTTGGAAATGGACCTCAAGTATAAATCAAGGACAACACAGTTCGTGAGAAGGAATACACATGTATTTGATATTTGTTGATGGAGTAGCACCACGTGTTGAGTCCTAGAAACTTTCCTATGAGCTATTTTCCACAAGACTAAAAGGATAGGGTCTAGAAACTGTAATTTACCTGTGCCTGCCTGTCAGTCTGTAACAATGACACAAACGATCATTTTCGTGGCACAAATGACCATTTCTATGGCACAAAAGATTCATTTTCTGGTTCAAAGGGCATTGTTACTGCACAAACCATGGGTGGATGCATGACACAGTCACGTGAAACAGTCCGCTCTGGAGATGGGGTCAGTGGAGGGAGTGAGCTGATCCCCCTACGGAACTTTGAGCTAACCATCACGAAATTTCTGAACCATATATTTTTGTGGCTAGGTAAGACTCAACCTTTCCCCTCCTTAAGCGTCTTTGAGTCCCATTTTGTCCGTTTTTCGTTTTGACTTATAGTGCTTTCACTTGAAACCCTTAATTTTCGTCTAATTCTTACTTCAGTTACACTTATTCCCACTCCTCTTACATGTCTGTTTGAAAATATCATCTTCAGCGGCTGGCACAAACAACCGATTTTCTGTTCTGTCCATACATTTGTTTTCCTCAGCACTGTCAGTCTAGGGCCCAGTGAATCGATTTTCGATGCCGATGAACGTTGCTTGTTGTTTATGACTTGTCTTTTAATGTTTTGTTTTATCAGCTTTTTACCCGTCCTCATAATTTGCCCTCACCAATAATAGGCATAAATTGATTATGTTCCCTTTTCTCTACCAGTGAACATACGAATAGAAATGTTGTCACTGGATCCGCCATAATTTTATTATTTCTAACATTATTATGGTCTTTTGTTTTCTATTTATTTAAACTTTTATTCATTTTGTCATCGATGTCGATGGTTATATGTCCAAAATCAATTCAAGGTCATTTCTACCATGATTTACCCTTGTTATTAATTACATATTTTTCTATTCGTTTTTGTGCTTATATCTGTAGAGCTCTGATGAGTGTTGCATTTATGAATAAATAATACGAAACACATCAGCGATTTGCAACCCCACATTAACTTTCACTCAGAAGCATACTAATTATTCTTTGATTTATTAAATTTCGACAAAAAAGATCACTTGCTGAAAAGCAAGAGTTGGGAATAGCAGATTGATTTGTATTGTACAAATATAAGTCGATCTGTTTTCGATTGATTTTTATTAAGCATGAAGGATGCAGTGTTCTTGAAAGATGATAACTTCAGTGTCATTTGGCTCACCAGTCCACTGATATTTTTGAGTCGCATACTTGGAGTATTTCCTCAACGAAATGTCGACAACTACGGCAAAACGGAGAATATTCATCGCCTTCATACCCATTAGTAACTTTTTGTATTTTTGACCATGGTTCCCACGTAGTCACTGTCTTACGCCATCGGTTTGCGCACGCATTTCGATTCTTGCGTTTTTCCGAAACATCACCAAGATTATTTGCTTGCGCATGATGAATTTGAATATTGCGCCATCCTTGTTTCTCTAATTCCAGCAAATGATATATGCCATCATCCGTGGTAAAAATTTTGTTATCTCTTTTGCTTATACTTTGTGAGATTAGTAATTCAAAATGAATGCTCATACTCAGTCTTTAAAGAGAATTCTGAAAACAATCCTTTGATACGATTTACATTTTGATCCATTATAAAAGATGAAGAAAAATATCTCTTTCGTATTTTTTTGGAGTCAGGATTCAAATTGATAGTGAACCTAATTATAATAATTAAATTGAGAAACCTCATCAGTTTGAATAAACCTACTGTTTATAAATGGAAAATGTCAAAATTAATCGATGATAATCAAGCACTCTTATGCTAATGAGCTTATCCAAGAATAGATATTTTCTATTCTAAGAAGTAGGCGAAGTTAATGAAGTCTAGAATTATGCCTGTTGGCGACAGTTACGCGTCGGTTAATCTATTAGCTCATTTTTTTTTATAAGTAAAAGGTACATCAACTCTGCTTATCATTTTTTTTTCATCTCCTAAAAGAAACCTTGCGCACAATCAACCATTATAAATGACAACTTCTGTATCTGACCTATCATTTATTCAACAAATATTAACACGATATGGTATGAGCACATATGTAGCATTTGGAAACTTTGGTAATTTATTAACTATTGCTACCTTTTGCCAACGTGAACAACGGAAAAATCCTTGTTTACTTTATTTATTAATGATGACAATATGTAATTTAATTTGTCTTGATGTTGGAATAATTCCAACGATATATTCATTATACCATGTTGATATATCTACTCAGTCTATAATTTATTGTAAACTACAGTTTTATATTCGACATGCTTTTTTTCAAATGATGCGTACATTTAAAGTTTTTGCATGCATGGATCGTTATGCTATTTCTAGTACGAATGTTCATATTCGTTCATTGAATACATATAAAATGGCTATTTATTTAATAATAACTACTGCTTTTTTTTGGTTGCTGGCAGTGATCTTTTTTAGTTATGTCCGAACAATTTTAAATGGTTCATGCAATATACAAAATGGAACTTATTTAATGATTTATACAATTTATTACATGCTATCAGCTGGATTGTTTCCTCCATTATTGATTGTATTTTTCAATACATTATTAATTCGAAATTTGAAGGGTTTGCGAAGTCGTATTCAACCAATAAGAGATAATGCAGAAAATAAACAATCAAATAATATGCTTAAAAAACGTGATAGAGACTTAATGAAGATGGTTTCTGTTGAAGTTATGATTTATGTTGTGAGCACAATGCCATTTTCAATTTATCTTATTTACAAAATGATAACAAATAGTTTTACAAAAAGTCGAGAACAACAGCAAATTGAATCATTTATAAATTATATTACACAATCATTTCTCATGTATTTAAATACAGCTATGCCATTTTATATTTACATTTTAACATCGTCATCATTTAGACAAGCATTTAAAAGAGTATTATTCAAATTCTATGCTCTGATTATGAGAAAACAACTTAGAAATCTACATAATAGTGATCGAACAATGACTATACAAAATTAGCTTGTGACTCACAAGTTGTGACTATTGACATTTGTATTTATTTCAATAAAGAGAAAGTTTATCCCTATAACCTATGACAATTTTATTTCTCTATCTATGAATGATATTCTCAAAAACAAATATGAAGCCTTATTCTTTTATAAAAAGAAACTAATGCTTCAATAAGAGTGAAGCGTATTTTGAAAAAACAAAAGAAAAGTCCGGTAAACATTTCACAATCCTACAAGAGGAACTTCTCATTCCTATAAAAAACATGAGTATTCCGAGGTCGACCGCTGATTTGCTGTCGGTTCCTGTCGGAAAGCACTGCAAGTTGACCAGAAAAATACGATAATTTTCGGCCGGAATACTGCTTCCATCTTCCAGCGATTTCTCGTGTTTTCTGGTCGTTTCCCACCGTACCGTCACGACCTGGGTTCTATTCACTGAAGTTCTGTCTTTACTATGCTTTATTTTATGCTATTCAATTATTACTGATTATCTCTGTTATATCATTTTGTCGAGTTTGAATAGTTCTTTTCTTCGTCTCTTCCTATCAATTCAAATCCAAGACTATCACATTGAACGATCGACATATTCTCCAGTAGATATATATGGCAATTTTATTTAAAAAAATAAGATAAACTGAAGAAAACAGTAAACCTGAAATATTTATACTGAGAATAGCTTTTTATTCAGAATAGCGACCATTATAATGGTCAAAATGTTATAATTAAATATGTGAACTCAATTTAACTTTGTAAAATAGATATTACTATACTACGTATATTTAGATAAAATAAAGGAAATGAAGAAAACCAGGAAAACATATGCTACTGTTGTTCCTCTCAAGCAAAATAGAATAAACATTTGTTAGATTCATTTAGTTGTATCTTATGGTGAACATGTGTTGCAATATGATCAAAATAGGAAAAAAGAATGCCAAGAAGATATGTTCAGATATGAATGATATAAGATGACTTTAGACTCGAGAAAAAAAGAACGAAAGATTCACGTTCTATGTATCGTTTTCAAGAAACTTGTGGATGGTTCAAAAAAAAACATTTTTGAGCTTAATCAAGTTTTGTTTATCCTTGGTGTTATTAAAGAATTAATTCTTTCTTTTACTCTAATAAGATCAAAGAAATATTCATTTCATTCATGGGCTACAGCTTTAGAATAGACTAAAGGTTTCATCTAATATCAAATTATTTTCGTTTACATCTAATTACCTGATAAACGCGCTCCTTTTTTAGAAGTCATGCAACGATTTCTTGCTTGGTGATCATGCTATAATTTTCAATGGACTCATTCTGTGTTCTTTTCAAATAATTATTTCTATACCCCTTAATCTGTTTTGTATAAACGCAGATTCATTTGAAACGATTCGCTGATGTTAAGATAGAACAAACTGCGTATAGATCAACAGGGGAAAAGCGCGACTTCCATACTTCCGTACTTCACGTACTTCCATGTACTTCACTCGTACTCCCTTGTACTTCCATCGTACTTCCATGTACTCCCATTCTACTCCCATCGTACTTCGAAGTACGGAAGTCGCGCTCCCCTCCCCCTTGGTATAGATATTGTTATCATGTCTAGGATCGATTGTATACCATGCAGATAATGGGTGAAGGACATCTCGTCTCACCTCTTTTTTACGATCTCCTGACATGAAAAAAAGACACGGTGTTCGAAACGGAGTTCGTAAATGACATACAACAAAAATACGGGGTGTTCGGTATGAACCCTGTGCAGGAGTTCGGAATCAATTTTGACAATAGCTTTTTCATAGGATATAACCATTGAAAAAGCTATTTTTAGAATTGATTCCAAACTCCATGTAAATTTATCTCTTTACGAACATCAAACTTTGACTGAAGATCGTAATCAAAATGTCCGGATGTTCGTAATGACAAAGACATGGAGACCGTAATAAAACAAAGGTGACACGATTTTCACAAGTATGTTCAGATTTGTTCCCCTGTGAGAGAATATGAAATGGTACTCTAGAGTCGGAACCTAAAATCATGTATAGTCGACATTTCGGCGGATTCAAGCAATTACGATTGCACTTCTGTTTACTATAATAACTCTAGTATTCATTATTACTCTCCTTATTCCTTCAGCACACTACGCCTGTGTCGAAAGTTTCTAAACAAAATTAAAACGTTTATTTCTTTATCATCTTGTGCTTTTATTTCCTAATTTTTTTATGAAAAATCCAATGACACGAGATGAACAAATTGNCCCCTTGGTATAGATATTGTCATCATGTCTAGGATTGATTGCATACTATGCAGATAATGGGTGAAGGACATCTCGTTTCACCTCTTTTTTACGAACTCCGGTAAAATAATTTGTTTACGAGTTCGTGACATGAAAAAAAGACATGGTGTTCGGAACGGAGGAGTTCGTAAATGACATGCAACAAAAATACAGGGTGTTCGAAATCAATTTTGACAATAGCTTTTTCATAGGATATAACCATTGAAAAAGTTATTTTCAGAATTGATTCCGAACTCCACGTAAAATTTTCTCTTTACGAACAACAAAATTTGGCTGAAGATCGTAATCAAAATGGTCGGATGTTCGTAACGACAAAGACATGGAAACCGTAATAAGAAAGGGGACACAATTTTCACAACTATGTTCAAATTTGTTCCCCTGTGAGAGAATATGAAGTGGTACGCTAGAGTCGCAACCTAAAAACATGTATAGCCGACGTTTCAGCGGATTCAAGCAATTACGATTGCACATCTGTTTACTATAATAACTCTAGTATTCATTATTATTCTCCTTATTTCTTCAACCAAGGGGGAAACGGCGGACTTTTGCACTTGAAGTTCCTTTGGCTACTTTAAAGTACTTTAAACTACTTCACGCTACTTTACGCTACTTTACGCTACTTTAAGCTACTTTAAGCTACTTTGGGTACTTTGAACCACTTCGAACTACTGTAAGTCCTTCTGAAACACTTTTAGGGAACTCCAAAATGTTTTTTTTATATATAAGGCATTCAAAGTAGGGTGATTGCCATGGAGAGCGCTCAATCTGTATCCTAGAATTAGACTTATTTTAATATATGAGCCAATCCACCTAAGGCAGGAACGATAGTGCTGAGTCCATATTCTCGGATTCGGCTCATTTTAACTTTTACGATAGAGGGAAGTGTTTGATGAATTTTGATGAAAGCCGATTTTAACAAATTGAAACCGTTGAGCTTTTATTCAATTTTGACTTTCGTCAAAATTTGGCACCACATATCTCTAGAACAGCTCAACTAATTCAACTGAAATTTTTTGCAGATTCCTACAGACGAAAGTTCTACGTATAAAAACAATTTCAGCTCCATTGTTCGATTCCTTGGTATTATATGGGTTTTACAAAAGCAGCCCAAATCGCTTTTTTCACAACCTTCACGGTTGGCATCTGTCAATTAAAAACAGATACGAGTCTGAAATTTTGTTTATACACGCATCTCAGTTAGTTCTCTCTATAGTAAAAATTTTAGCTCGTTTGAACAAAGTATTCGGTCAGGGTACTTTGAACAAAAATGAGTCTTTCGTGAAAAACTCGATTTTCGACATCGATTTCTTAAACCCCTCGCATCCAAATTTTTGCCAGTGTTGTCCAGTTTGAAAGCATTTACTATGGTCTATAACTTGATGTAACAATCAACTCTCGGCGAACGGAAACGACGTTTAAATCGATTCATCTTTTTGAGCTTCGAACCGATTATTTCAGTCAGTCCGTACATCGGATCCTCATGAACGGATTGTTCTAGAGATGTGAAATTTTAACCTGAAAGAGATCTCATTGAATACTGGTTCTAGTATAAATGTCAACTTTCCAACTAGTTCCAATCATTCAGAGTACTTGGCACAATATTCTTCCACGCATCAAAAACCATGATTTTGACGTGCTTGAATTCCCCAGAAAATAAGTCCCATAGAAATCAGTTTATTGCTACACTAAAGTCCAGTAAGGGTAGTACAAAGTTATATAGAAATCGATGGAAGAGCTTCTAAAACAGTCTTGGAAATTTCATTACAAAATAACAAAATCACTCTTTTCGCGATCCATGATTACTAAAGATCATCTACAAATTCATAGGATAAATTCATGCATTGAAATAAATTCTATTCATTATTCATCAGTACGTCATCCATTATTGTTATGCATGAAAAAATTCTACGAAAGTTCAAAAAAATTGCTTACAAGAAAGTTCGTCACTCAAAGTGTTGAGTGGGGGACTACAGGGAATTTAGAGAAAACTTTTCTTTCGCTTTCATAGGATTTTTTTATATGTAGCGATAAAAGGTCATCAGCTGATTCAAACTGGATAGAATTTATCTGAATACATCCATTTATTCTGTAAATTTTTGAATGACTTTGAGTTTATATGGACTCAACAGTCTCATTTTTTGATACTTTGTAATAAAGTTCGAGCGACTATTTTAGAAGTACTCCGGCCACTTTGTATATAACTTTGTACTACCCTTACTGGGCTTTAGTGTAGCTATAAACTGATTTCTATGGGACTCATTTTCTGGGGAATTCACAAGGGGGGAAAAGCGGACTTCAAGTAGGAAAAGTAGGGCAAAGTACAAAAGCACTTCCAAGTACTTCAAAGTAGTGTGAAGTAGCTTAAAGTAGCCCAAAGTAGCTCAAAGTAGTAGAAAAGTACTTGAAATTACGCTAAAGTACCTATGAAGTACTTGAAATTACGCTAAAGTACCTATGAAGTACTTGAAATTACCGCTAAGTACTTAGAGAATAGTTTGAATTATGACACATTATATTAGAGTACCACTTAAATCTCTAAAATACATGAAACCAGATTGAACTATGTTTTATTGAATATCCAATGACCTTTATTGATACAAGAAAATAAGTGAACTAGGTATTTCACGAAAAAAGCAAACAAATTTAATATTAATAATCAATTGTTTGTTGTTGAACACGAGATAAACGATCATCTGATAACTTGGTTGGGTTGTTGGAGAGAAGCTAACACGCTGATTGCTTGTGCAGATACTTAACATTTCCGTTTACTTTGATTTTAAAATAGGAATATCGTAAAACTGGATTAATTCGATCTACTAATCGTATACCATTGAAATTTTTTTTCTGTGCTTAATAAATCATCATCGCTAATGGGATCATCTAAATCGTCCGACATAACTTCATCGGCAGATATATCTTGTATAGAATTCATATCATCATTGTCATCATTATCTTCGTCTAAACCAAACTCATCAGTGCTGCTGTTTGATGATGGCAAAGAATAATTAATCATTCTGGAATTTTTATTAAGTACGTCATAGATGTATTGACTTAAATCATATAGACTATTGATATTATATTTATTTAATTTATAATAGATTTTTGAATGTTTAACGACCATCATTGCTTGGTTAAATGCCTGTAATATTATCTGTTCAATATCTAGTTTGTCTATTTCGTCTACATCATATGAAGAAAATGATAATTGTTCACGCGCATGCTTGTGGTGCACCGGAAATGATGGTTTTGTGTCCGATTGATCATGTTTCAACTGATTTAATATCATTAACTGCTGAGAACGTCGTAGAAAGTCTTTCACTGTGAAATTAATCTTATAATGGAGGTGTCTGTACTGTCCCTCACGAAAACCGTTCATATTGGTATCAAATGAAAGGTCTCATTGCCAAACTAACAGGGTTAAAATATTAGCAGCTCATGGCTTGCCTAGAGGGAGATATTCGATTTTTCAGTAAATTTTCTCTTCAGGACCCGC